>UELX01005552.1:0-13341 GCA_900480035.1 Eupelmus urozonus | reverse complement strand
CTCTCTCTCTCTCTCTCTCTCTCTCTCTCTCTCTCTCTCTCTCTCTCTCTCTCTCTCTCTCTCTCTCTCTCTCGTACGACAAACAGCCAATTACTGCGAAATTTTATCATATGATATCGGACCCATATCCGTGCAAGTCGATTCAAAGTTGATAACGTTATAATCGCCGGTACCCATAGTTATTGACGTCTTTGTACCACCGTAATTCTTTGGAAGTAGTCATCCCTTTTAGGAATTAGTATCATTATTGTAACGTGATAACGTCTTTTTCTAAAAGCCTATACTATTACGCAGAGCAAGTAATTATTAAAATGTTTGAATATATGGTAAGATCTGTGTTAGAGCTTTTTTGATGATTTTTTTAAATTGCTTTTAATTATGTACTTTTATTAATTCAATTTATAATAATTTTTGTGCCCAAACGTTCTCAAAGTTTGAACAGCGACCCTTTCAAAATTATTAAGTTCATACTACAGTTTAGAGGTTCTTTTGTTAAGAATATCTATTTACTTTCAATTTACTTTATCAACAATTACGTAAAAAGTTAGTTAAAAAATTAACAGTAACTTTAACCCTGCGCAACTTCAGCAACTCAACAACCAAACCATCAACAAAAACGATCCCAACCAAACACGTACGAGTGCGCTACTATAGCGCCTGGAGAACCTCTTACCGATCAACGCCGCTGATCGCGCGCTCGCCGAGCCTCACCGACGTGACGAAGCAAACGATGGTAATAGTGCGAACGTCTATGTACACAGTACAATTAAACGACGGCTCCCTCGCTCTTTTTCCTGCCAATTGATCATCATACTAGCGATCCGGCAAACCGCGACCGCAACCGATCCCCAACGAAAAATCGCTCGCTCACATTCGCAGACGCATTGTCACACGCACACACACACACACACACACACACGTCCGCACTCCGGCTTTTATCTCCTTTCTCTTTCTCATTCCTCTTTATCAATTCTCGGTACTCGTTCCCTCTCTCTTTCCGCGATGGCGTCTCCGTCTCGCTCGCACCTTCGCCTTCCTCTCTCTCTCGGCGCTCTACGTTCGCGCGGCTCTCTCGGTGAACCTTTCAGTATCCCCGGCGCCGCCCACGAGCTCGCTCTCTCTTCGCGGAGCTCTGTCTCCGGTTTTTCGCCTGCTGCTGGTATAAAGACGATGACTTAGCGCCCGCGCGCCCGCGCAAGCTCGCGTGCCTGTGTGTCTGAGTGTGTGTGTCCGTGTATGCGTGTGTGCTCCGCGCCGGGCTCTACGGAAAACAAATACAATAAACGAGCCGCAAGCGGCGCCGGAGCAAGCCAGCAAGAATAATACACATGTACAGTTAGTGCGTGCACTCGACGAGAGGAGCGATTTTCGCCCGATCGCGGAGAAAGAGAGAAAGATTGGTGGTGAGAGGAGAGAGAGAGAGAGAGGAAAATGGGCCAGAGGATACGAGGCAATCCGAGCCCCAGGCTTTCGGCAAACTTTATTAGCAAACTGTTCTTCTGGTGAGATTTTTTTTTTGTATTGTGGCTGTTGGGATTTTTTGAGTGGTTGTTTTGTTGTTTAGCTGTTGCGGTGTACACTGGGAAAAAATTTTAATACTTGATTGAAGCACTTAAACTTTCTTCGATTCGACAAATTTTTAATTCAATCAATTTTATTTTGGGGACAACATTTTTTTCTCAGTGTATATGTAATAATCCGGTGTGGATATAACTATCGAGTTATTTGCGTAGGTCGATTTCAATATTTACTGTAAAATTTATATTTATAAAATGTACACACTGGATTATTATTTTAGTTAGGTATAGCGCAGGTCTGGGGAATAATTTTTTTCAGGTAGAATTCTTCGATAAATCTACAGAGCCGTCTGAGTCATTTCTGATAAATGACAAATATTTAGAAGTGATTTCACGTGATACGTGAATTAAATTTTATAAATACTTGCGAATTTACATTATCACTTGAATAACAAATGTTTTGGCTCGAATCGAATCATGTTGTCTGTCATGACTTAAGGATATTTTTTTTATTTCAAAGTGAAATAGATATGGTATCCTTGTTTACTTGATTATCTCCGATTTCCAAGATCATCGAGCGATTTTCTTTCCACAAAACGAATATTTTTTTAATTATTAAAATAGGTGTTTTTGTTTAAACGTAATTGTCTAAATAATTTAACTTCAAAAAGTATATACAGGCAAATTGATTTTTGACGAGTGATAAATTATAATTTATTTCATTATCGCATTTAGCACAGTCGAATTAATTATTGTTTAACACATTATAATTTGTACTAAGAATGATAGTTTTATGTTATTACTTATACTAATACATCAATTACATTGTGACAATATCATGTCAAAGATTTTCACAACGCGTGTTTCCTTTAAAATATTATCATATCTTCCTTTTTAAGTATTTTTATCGTCTATTTTCTTCAGACGATAATTATAAAAAAAACTGATGACAAAAACTTACAGTTTTTATTAGATAATTCATCAATAATTATATAACATAAAATGATAAGCGATAAGTTTATCGTTCTTCATTGGAGTTATACATATGCAGCTACGTTTATCATCTTCAAAAATTGTTATGAAACTACTCCTGTATTATTACGAACATTTTCCTAGTTGTAATTTGTGCAAAAAGTATATAATTAAAAATGTAGCGACGAGTATCTAGCTAACGATAACTTCTTACAAAATAGCATATTAGTTATAATTTTCGAACTTTAAAACTCTTTAGTAAAAAGTCTAAGTTTTTATTTTAGTGAAACAGTGACTCAAGATGCATAAAAAAAACTACTTTTTCCATTTACAAAATTAGAATACATTAGAAAAAATATTCTACATTGAAGATAAACAATACGAATAATGACTCACTCAATAAAACCCGCACAAATTTAACATTTCCTGAATAAAAAAAGGTTACTTGTCACACAGTGAGCCCATTATGTGGTCCCAAAGTATATACCTCAGTTCACAAAATTCCACACCCACGGATGACGCGTCCTGAAAGAACGCATTCAAATTTCGATCAACAAAACGTTTTCACGAGCCTGGTGCTTTCTAAAGATTAAAATTGGAACGTGCTCTATTAGAACACGCGTGTTATGGCTTCATATATATGTATCGAAAAACGTGCACTGTGAGCTTGGGCACGCGCGTTGTAAAGATCTGAAGGCATATATATAACGAGCGCGGAACCTTTTAGGAGGAATTAGCGGGGAGCGCGGCGAAGGAAGTGAAGAATTTTCTTTTCAAGCAAATCAGCTTCAATAGTGGGACGCGATGCTACGGTTATTTGCGCTTTCCGGAAAATAATGGGCAAAGGAGAAGTTAGAATATGGGATAGTAATGTAGGTTTGATGAGTAAAAGTATAACAGTCTAAACGGATAATTAATTTTTTTATTCTAAAGGATAGTAATTGACGTTAATATAAATAAATAATGAAAACTATCCTATCAGCGAACCATCTAAAAAACTTAATTACATCGTTTCGTGTTATTAGGGTAACACTTTTGAAGTTATTATATAATTATTAGATAATCTTGTGTCTATATTTACTATAAAATTTAAAAAATGATTAGAAATCTATAAATCTCATAAGTTTATTTATTTATTTATTTTTTTTGTTTAAAAATAATATAATAGAAATGCATTTATACGAGGATTAAAGCTTTGTTGAATAAAGGGCATTTTCTAAGAAGTAAATAATTTTAAATTAAGAAATTTCTCGGTTGTCGAAAAAGTGTAGGTAAATTTTATCAAAATTTGAGCCATACTTTTGCTCATGAATTCATAGCCAAATTTAAATTCCTAGTTTATGTAATTATCGAAGAACATTTTTTATTTTTGTAATTTTTGCTCTATTGAAAGTTGTACAGTATGTATAAGTCATTTCTATTTAGAGCTCTCGAAATATTTATAACTTTGTTATATATATTTAAAAATTTGTAAAAACTACAAAATTGTATTGATTATTTAATTATTGATTACAATAGAATAAATTTAATATTTTTATAAACTTGGAGTCAATCAAAATAAATAAATTATTTTTTTTAAATTTAAATTATAAATAAAATAGTTTATTTATCTAAAATGATAAACTTTGTAACTGTGCTACAAGAATATTAATTTTTTTTTTTTTTTTTAATATTATTTAAGTCGAATAAGAAAGTGTTTAAAGTAGTCTCGGTTTCTTTTACTACAAGAATTCTATTTGACTTTTCTGTTTAGAGTAATAATCAAAGATAATTTGCAATATCTTTAAAAACTAATTACTACTTTCATTTTTTTTTAGTAATTTATTACAGTCCTTCAAAGAATATATTTTATTGGTTAATAATATTTTTGATTAATTTAATCTTCCTGTTTTGAAAAAAGTTGAAATAATTTAATTAATATATTGAGCGTCTAGGGGAAAAATAGCGTATGCAAAATCTGTTTTCATTTACATGAAAAAGTATATATAAACGTATGTTAAATTTTTTTCTCGATATTTAAGTCGACAATCTATCATAAACTTTTGCATATTCATAAACATTTATAATATCTAGAATATGAAGGAATTTAAAACCATTATCCGAGAATTTCTCTTCGAGTTCAAACATCCTTGAATATATGTTGTTACTTTATGATGTTATTGATATGTTTAACCATAATTTGAAAAAAATCATTCAATATTGATAGTGATTTTTCTTCACCCTATTTTCTTTCCCAAAATCAGAAAAAGTATCAGTATTTTATTTATTAATCATAATGTTGTAAAATTACTAATTTCATCAGTAGGACAAGCTATGGTCATTCATAAAAAATAGTTTATTCATGTTATAAAAAATTCATATATTTATTCTTAAGGATTGTTTTGGCCTTTTATGTTTCTTGGACTTCGGCCATGGCCAGGTAGTAAACGATCATATTACTCGGGTAAAGCTGAAACGAAAAAGGTCGAATTGTCCTCTTTTGTTTTTATTGCGTCTTTTCATTAAGAAACTGCGCATAATAACAGTTATTGGAAGTCTGTATATATTTGATGTGTTGAACAACATGTAGAAAATTCAAATTTTACATTTAAACGCTTTGATTTGAAGCAAAAGTGATTTCTTGAAGGTTTAGATTTAATTCTTAGAAATAAAATCAAATAAATACACGTGTTTAAATATAAGCTATTAACTTTTCCCAAACATTTAGCTAGTATTGTAAATGGATATATAAGAAAAAATTTTTTATTTTATTTTTAATGCTTTTTAATAAAAATTTAAAATATTTTGTCAGATACGACTCGTTATTCAGATATT
The DNA here is from genome assembly GCA_900480035.1 of Eupelmus urozonus. Taxonomy (NCBI): domain Eukaryota; kingdom Metazoa; phylum Arthropoda; class Insecta; order Hymenoptera; family Eupelmidae; genus Eupelmus; species Eupelmus urozonus. The sequence continues at coordinate 8,038 of UELX01005552.1, read as the reverse complement.
TAATATGTGTAGGTGTAATATTAAGAATGTCTTTGTTATACAATGAAGATAACACTCTAAAGTAACATTCCGAAATATTGGATCATTGTTAAGAACTCTACTAGTCTATTTTCTTGTAAAAAATATTTCATTACTTCACAAATTAGAAATAAAATTTTTAAAATCTTATCAGCCTATTCTTAAAAAATTTTTTTTACCAATTAATGCAGGTGGTTGAAGCCACTGTTCTACCAAGGGAAAGCTCGCGATCTCAAAAACAATGATCTCCATGATGCGCTGCCCGCGGACGGCAGCGAACAGCTTGGCAGTCGACTGGAAAAGTAAGATTTTTCTATAATAATTATCAATTAATGTAAATTTAATAAATATTTTGCATTTTTTGCTCAAACTATTACTCTAATTAGTTCGAATCATTTTCAATCGGAAGTTATAATTTCTAGCGGCAATATACGATTGTTTGTTTTGATTAATACAGATACTGGAAGAACGAAGTGGAGAACGCGCGGCAGAGTGACCGGAAGCCAAAGCTTGTCAAAGCGATAAGAAAGGCATTTGGATGGTCATATTTCTACTATGCAGGTCACATGCTTGTCTTAAACTGTTTAAGGTAAATTTAAATCTCCAGTAACACAGATTTAGACAATTAGAATTTATCCTTTAAATCAACATCGCGATTGACTGAATTCCAGGGTCCTACAGCCATTTATAATGGGCTTACTGATCCAGTACTTTGAGCGGGGCTCGCAAATAACAAAAGGTCAAGCTTACGCCTACGCTAGTGGGCTTATTCTGCTGACGATCTCGCACAGCCTGCTAAAGCACCACATTGATCTGGGCACCCTCGAAATCGGTATGCGTCTGAGAATTGCCTGTTCGTCGCTCATTTACAGGAAGGTAAGATATGTTATATGCTTTCATGCGCTACTTTTATTTAATGAGTTTGACAGAAATGAGTATTTGTACGATAAAAATGATATAATAAAAATTACTATTTTTTCTTCCAGAATTAAAAGAAAGTGAAAAATTACTGTTATATATACTAATTTTATTAGAGAATTGTTAACTCTTATTTGCAACTCCATCATTCCGTTAGTGGAAAATATAGCTTGTTAGTAAACCTAGTTTTTTCTATACAGTTATGACAAATTTTCAAATTTTATTACATATCCATAATATGCATAAGAATTTTGGCAAATTTATAACTGAGTACGTTTAATGTATATAAATTAAGCTTAATTTTCTATTTAATTGAAACAAACAATGTCTTCTTATACGTTGTTATTTCAGATACAAAGATTTATAAATTTCAGAGCACGCACAATTCTCTCTGTCTTTATCTCATTACTTGAAACTTGGTAATCGCATTTAATTAAATTCACTGTTAGTCACAGACTACTGTATAGTGTATCATGATGTAAGCCATTTAAATTAAAATAAAAGCTCGGAATTCACCAGATTATGACACATCATTGTGGTCAGAATTGGCAAAATATATGCAGACTATATGTATTGTTACTACAATAAAAATAAATCAGAAAGCAGACTTTTTAACATTACAAATGTAAACTATTTATAGCATAAGCATAAATAGCCTAAAAAAAGTAAAATAAAATACGACTATATAAATCTGATGTAAATATGACGCATACGTCTACATCTATAAATAATATTATAATTATCTAAACTATGTAATCATAATTCAACAAGAAATTAAAGCACGCATCGTAACATAAACAGAGTACTGCGACGCAGCTCTCAACCGGTCTAAAAATTTCTCGTTTTTAAATTCGGCTGTTCCAAATTTAGACCTCTCCGGTCGCATTATTATTATGTGAATACACGCGGTTTCGTTTATTTCTGCTCTCGTCTATATATACATACATGAAAAAAATTTTTGTTACAGGTTGTGCGGCTGTCATCGGCTTCGGCGTCGTCGAGTACCGCCGGCCAGCTGGTCAACCTCCTGACGAACGATGTTTTGCGCTTCGACGCTCTCTTTATGTACTTACACTACATCTGGATTACGCCGCTCCTGGGTGTGCTCATAGCTTACCTGGTCTGGCAGAACGTCGGCCTCGCCTCGCTTGCAGGCGTACTGATAATGGCCCTTGAAACCCTTCCGGTTCAAGGTAAGGTGTTGGCATTTACTTATTGTTTATAAATTACGCTCTTTGTTTTCGATAATTGTTTGGGTGATTGATTTATCGTTTTTTGATGGTTAGCGACACGAAAAATGAGGTAACTCTTTCAATGGGAAATTCAATAGTATTTTAAAGCGAAAAAATAATTTTTTATTTTAGAAACCAGAAAATTAATATTTACAGGGATACGCACCGATTCTGAGCAAAGAAATCCTTTTTTGGAAAATCATTTCCGAAAGTTTTTGAAAATGTCCTCTATATAATTGTTTTTATTTATCCAGATATAACTTTTTATTTGAATCAAATAACAAAATGATTAAAATAAAATATTTTTTCACAAATTACTAATATTGATTGATAATAATTATTTTTAAATAAATTTTGGTTATTATTTATACGAGATTCATAAAAAAAACTATAAAAAGTCCGCTCCTGATTTAAGTTACAAGTTTTTCAAATAAATCCTATATTTTACTAGTTTGCAGCTATAGAGAAAAGAGTAAATCGTAAAATTATGACCATAAGCACATTGGTTTTAATGCCAAAATATATTAGCTGTAGTGTTGTAATTCAATATTTTTCCTATTTGCAATTTGTATATGGAAATAAAATTCATGAAGGGTACGAATGCACTTTTTTAATAGTTTATTTTGACTCTTGAAAGAAAGTTGATGCTTTTTTTGCTAACGTTTTACTATAAAAACCATGTGATTTTACAGAAAATCTTTGAAATATTAACAAATTGAAAACATAGTTTACAAGCCACGCTCCTTCAATATCCGTTGTTCCACTTTTGTACACCACTTTGTCGAGCTTTACGCATTCGTTTAAAAAAAATAGTATAAGCTACTCGTGCGCATGAAGTGATTTTCGTAGTGGTATTTTTGGCACTCTCACTTCCTCACTTGTGCGAAAATTATCTATCTATCTTGCGCACTACTTAATTATGTGCTAGTTTTATATCTTGTCAGTAGTACTTTCGATCTACCTACCAACCTTAGACAAAGTGTAACGTTAATTCTTGTTAGCCTGGTTAATCCTTATATACATATTTCTTTATAATGAAAATTTTACATCCATTCTTTTGAAAATATAAAACTTTCAGATTAAAAAGGCTTTAGGTCATTTTGACATATGTGTAACTAATATCAGACTTAATTAATTTACAAGTAAAATTTTACTGATTACTCTTAAAAGGTTCCTGATACTAATTAAAATTTATTAACATAAAAAAAATTAGCAACTATTTGTGTAAATAATACTTTCATTTATAATAATATAATCAAATTTAAAAAATCACTTTTACATTATATCTTTGAACTAGACACAATCAAATCGTCTTTTCACTTTAATTGTAGAAATCTTAAGTGTACCCAAAAGAACACTTTAAATTATATATTTTATCTAAAATACATCTTTCGTCTGGGCATTAGAAAACTTTTTAGACGACATAACTTCGGGATATAGCTATCTATTCGTTTCGTGGAATGTTTCTTTATTTATTCTCATTCCTATTCTCTACTTTTTCAACTCTAAAATTGAAAAATTGAAAATCTTTCAGTCTACATCGGCAAGATAACGTCGGAGCTGCGTGGAAAAATCGCTACGAAGACTGACGAGCGAGTTCGGCTGATGAGCGAAATCATTAACGGCATTCACGTTATCAAAATGTACACCTGGGAGAAGCCTTTCGAGAATCTCGTATCGCTCGCTAGAAGGTGAGGTAAATATCGTAAAGCATATGCGCGATCGTCGTCAATATATTATCGCGCGCCGCAACTGCAACATAAGCATCGTTACTCCACCGTTCTTTCAAAAATTTTCATATCGATGCGTATACAATCGCTGCTAACGTGAAAATGATGACATTTACCTATTAGCAATTTACTCATGTGCTCATATGTCTTCTGGAACTCTGAAACAGAATTTTAGTTGTAATTGAAAAGTTACATCTTAAGTCCTCAACCCTAAATCATTGTTATCAGTATTAGGAATGTTTGTTGTGACCTCAGTTGTAAAAAACCCAAAGCTATATATGGAAAATGGTCCAAATATATGTATGGAATCCGATAGAATTAACCCCTTAACTGGCAGTGGATCATATATGTACAAATTAAAATAACTTTGGTGATTCTTCGTGGATTTTGACCAAACTTGGTATGCATTTGTCATTGGGGTTCCTGTAGAATTTGAAAACTGCTGTACTCGGATTTGAAAAATATTCTTTGCAATAACATGAGAAACCCTAAAAAAATTTGTTATTACAAAAAAATTAAATATTTACCCCTGTAACCCTTATTTTTAACACCCTGGGAATTGCATAGATCAAAAACAACGATGGGGATGAAATCAGTGACCTCAGAAACCTGTATATATACCAGTTTTGTGTAATTATATAAATAGTATTTGCGGCTACCAGTTTTGGCACGAAAAGTTATAAATACCTTGCCAGTTAAGAGGTTAATAAGATTGTACAGGTTTCTATTATTGGTCTCCTTCAATATAAATATTTACTTGAGATAAAAATAATACGAACATTAAAATTTTTATTATAAATAGTTGCGGAAATTAGAAAAAAATATTTGTTTTTAAAACCAGGGAATTTACTTCATTGATAAATATAACTATAAGATTTTGACAAAATATTGCATAGAAAATAAAATAACCTCGTCATAACAGGTACGAAATCGACGTGATAACCAGAATGTCCTACTTGCGAGGCGTAAATATTTCATCGATCGCATTCATCGATCGCACCTGCTTATTCTTCACGCTTCTGATCTATGTGAGCATCGGCAACGTCATCACTGCCGACAAGGTTTTCTCGATGGTCCAGTATTTCACGATCCTTCAAAATCTCTTGGTCTACTGTTACCCCCGGGCGATCTTCAACGCTGCCGAAGCTCGAGTGTCCGTCAAGCGTATTGAGGTAACGTTTACAACCGATTTTAGTATTTTTGAAATAAAAAACAATATTTATTTTTGTTTATTCGTTTGAATTGTTTATTTGTACTTATATCATAATGATATGATTATGAAAGTTATAGTAAATAAATTTAGACAATAAATTAATTCGTTAAACCCGAAGCTTTCTTACCGGATTATTGCAAAATGCACATTTTCATTGAGAATAACTTTTTGTTGCTTTTAAAACGAAGGAAAATAAACACAAAATACATATTATATTATTTATTTGCCTTTTTCGTCTACTAAAGAATAAGACTATATGGCTAAAATTACTAAATTATTTAATTTCCAATTTTTGCAGGGTTAATAAAATCAAATATAAGAATCTTAAATCTTGTATATTTTAATTATATAGTTGCGTTTTTTACTTGAAGTTATTTTTATAATCCGTTTCCTTAATAAATTTACCTGTCTCGAGTAATAGATTAAGTAAATTAGGTATTCAACATTATTTTTTTCTCATGATTAATTTTAATGTTGTAATTACATTTCAATAATTAACATAACAATGGAACATCATTTATTCCCATCAATCTAATTCTCAGATACATGTGTAATTTACAATTAATTTTTTGACAGAAATTCTTACTTCTGGAGGAGATCAAAATAAAAGCGCCGTTACTATCGACCGAAGACAATGGCAGTATATCGCTGAAAAGTGTAACGGCCTTTTGGTCAGCACATTCGATCGTGAATACTCTTCATGACATCACTTTGTACATAGCGCCGAAAAAATTACACGCTATTATTGGGCCTGTTGGTTCCGGGAAGGTATATAATACAATTTGCTTGATTTACTTTTTTCATACTTAATATAAATATCAAATTTTTAATTAACTCGTGCTTTTTATTACGATCTCATTCATAAAAGTTTTTTTTATATTTTATTTATTTTTAATTTTTATCTATATAACATGCATCATCAATTAATATTTTTTTTCTATAAATAAGCATAGTATTTTTAAATTTTCAATGAAATTTATATAATATAAAAATATTTCCTGTATTTACATATTAAGAATGTTGTTCTAAAATGATATTTTTTAAAAAGTACTTGATGGAAAAATTTTAAATTTGAACTATATTTATCAGAAGTCAAACGCGATAGATACGATAAAGCTTTTTATCGACTAGCGATACAACTGATAAGCAGTTTCGAATAATTTATAAAAAAACAGTCTGGTATACTTAACAATTTCTTGTATTTTTTACTTATTTAAAATAATTTAAAATATTCTAAATTCGCTGCTTATGTACTTGCATTTATGCCACTTTATTTTATTATTTCTCTTTCGGAATTAATATAAGTACTTCCTACGGCAAAAATTGAAAAGCTATAAAGTAAAGATTTACATTCTTGTTTCGAGATGTGCGTATAAATACGCTATGCACAACCTGCAGGCGATTTTTTTTTCTTGAAGGTGCGCATGCCTTCGACCTACCGTTAATAAGAGAGATTAGTGTGCCTATGACGCAGGTAGTTGCAGTTGGAAAACGAGATTTACGAGTTTGGATGACGTCTCTTTATATGTGTAGTTATTTTTTCTTGATAAAGTAATTAAGTATATAAAAATTTTATCTTTTAAATTTGATAGCAAGATCCCTCTCTTTGAAACGTTAGATTAAAGTAAATATTACAAGTTGAGTAGGCTTGAGAAACTTTTATATAATATATGTAATTGTACATACCAAATGAAAAACGTTCGTTAAATAATTTCTTAGCGTAAGGAAATTGACTGAGCTAATGCTAAAATATCTGATATTGCAAATTTTTAATATTTTTTTATATATTCGACACCAGCATCAAAATGCACGATCTAAATATCGATCCTTAGGATAACTCAATCGATAAATAGCAAAAATCCTTTCATTTACATGATACATAAGTAGCAAATCCCGTGGTCCCTAACAACTAAGCAAAGCACCTTTACCCCGACTTCTGGGTATTACTATAATAAAACTGTATTCACTACAAAAAAAATCATTTTTAACCCTCGCGTCCCAGTCCAAACACTCCCAAATAAACCCGACAGTACCTTCAAGTCAAAACATCCCACTCCCCGCAACCCCTCCCACATCCACTTCATTCCACACGGTCATTGACCTCTCTCCGCAATCACCTACTCTCTCTCTCTCTCTCCCTCTCTCTCTTTCTTTTTCACATACGCAATGCATAAAGCACTCACTATATTCTTCCCCGCACCGTACTTTTATAGAGCTCGCTGCTCCAGCTGATACTGGGCGAGCTGCGGGCCAGCTCCGGCGAAATGAAGATCAACGGCACCTACTCCTACTCCGGCCAGCGTCCCTGGCTCTTTCCCGGCAGCATCAGGGACAATGTGCTTTTTGACCAGCCGTACGACGAGGCCCGCTACCGGGCGGTACTGCGCTGCTGCGCCCTCGAGCCCGACCTCGCCAGACTGCCCAGGGGCGACCGGAGTCAGGTTGCCGATAGAGGTACGAACCTCAGCGGCGGGCAGTGCGCGAGAATTAATCTGGCTAGGTATTGTGGATGATTTTATATGCACATTTATTTGGCTGCTCACCGTCACTAAAAGCGTTAAAACGTACCCCGACCTCTCCTAATTGTAGCTGTCAGTAGCTCGTAATAAGACCATACAAAATTATAAGTTATTTTTGACTATCAGGATATTAATAAAATCAGTATACGAAAAAGTGAACATTGATTATATATTTAATATATGTAAATAGCTTCGTGGAGTTTTAAGATATTAGGCATTTTTCTCTAAAATTCATATTATCTTTTACACAATATTATTTATTAACGGGGTCCGAAAAATTCAAATTTCACGCCGAAATTTAATAGACGAAAAATCAACTATTCTGCTTGTAACAAACGATAAAAATTAAATTACAACAAACGACGAGTTAGTTGTCCTCTGTTGTATAATTATCCATCATTTAACAAA
>UELX01005551.1:0-13345 GCA_900480035.1 Eupelmus urozonus | reverse complement strand
AACATACAATAATAAAATTATATGGATTAATGCTGAAAATTATCAAAGTATTGTACTATCTTTTCGCAAATTGGCTATTGAAAAGCTGAAAATCAGTTCGAAAAATGCAGATGGAGTAGAAAAAGAAACAAGTGACATTATTGAAGATGTTTATAATTTTTTTTCTACTGGAAAAAGCCTTTTTATTTTTGATAATGCTGAAAAATATAAAAGTGAAAAGGAATTTGATCACGGTATTGCTAAATTTCTACCGCTCCTACTGGTAAGTCCTAACAGGCCGTACGTATTGATAACTTCTCGAAATGAGAAATGGTCAGAAAGCATACAAGTATTACATTTAAACGTTTACAAAAAAGAAGAAGCCATTGAGTTTTTGAAAAAATTGCTTAATTTAAACGATGATGCGCCAAAAGAACATGTTCAAGAATTAGCAAAACATTTAGAATTTTTTCCTTTAGCATTGAAGCAAGCTGTAGCATTATATATAACAATGCAAGAACAATATTTGAGAAATCTAGAATCAAAATTTAACTTACGCGATTATTTGAAAATCCTTACAGAAAAATCAATTGATATCTTCAATATCGAATTTCCAGAAGGTAGTGATAATGACTATACTCAAACAATTCTGACAATTTGGAACATTACTTCGAATGTTATAAAACAGAATGAAAACGGCGATGATGCCATAGAAATTTTTAATGTCTTGGCCTATTTTGCGCCTGAAAACATTCCTATAAAATTAATTTCAAACTTAGTAAATAACGAAACAAAATTAGTATTGGTACTTGATTTACTCGAAAAATATTCAATAATTAGTGTGGAACAGACACAGCTTCATTTGCATCGACTAATACAGGAAATAACAAGAATACAACTAAAAAAGCAAAATAAAGAACAGGATGTCTTAGCTAAAGCTTTAATATTATTCAGTAAAATTAAAATAACTAATGAAACTTTGGATCATGCTACATCGGTTTGGAATTATTCAATCAAACACAATAGATTAATTGAAGAATTTACATCTCTTCCCAACTGTATTGGTATTGAACTTATGACAAACGCAAGATATGAAGAAGCTTATTTATTTGGATTGAAATTGTCAGAACTTTTAATTAATTTACCAACAAGCAATAATCACATATACCAAAATTTATACGAAATAAAAAATAACATTGAAACTGCTCTTTTAAGGCTAGGTAAGTATGATTTGGTTTTAAAAGATTATGCAGATTTTAATGTTCTTGAAGAAATCATTCATACTCTCCGTCCAAATGTACTAAACCATTTTGTAATAAAAGAAAAAATAATTACATCGCTAACGGAACAAGGAAAATATCAAGACGCTTTAAGGTTTGGTTTACTATTACTTGAAAAGTATATAATTACTTTAGGTGAGAAACATCCTGAAACTTTAATAATGAAACACGACATAGCACAAATATTTATTCGTCAAGGCAAATATAATGAATCTCTCCAAATTGTACAAGAAGTATGTAAAATTCAAGAAGATATTTTAGGTAAAACTCATCCTGCAACTCTGAATACAAAAAATAGTATTGCATGTCTGTTTATGTATCAAGAGAAGCTTGATAAAGCTTCACAATTATTTCAAGAAATACATGGCATTCAAGAAGCCACTTTAAGTAAGAATGATGAAGTTTTATTAGCTACAAAACAAAATATTGCATCACTCCTGTCTAAGCAAAGGAGAAACTTTGAAGCTTTGCAAATTAATAAAGAAATTGTTGAGATTGAAAAAAGTATTTATGGAGAGAATCATCCTAATGTTTTAAGAACTCAAACTACAATTTCACAAGTGTTTAATACAATAGGAAAATACAATGAAGCTTTAAAACTAATCGAAGATGTATTTAGTAAGCAAAAAGATATTTTGGATTCTCATCATCCAGATTTGATATGCACTCAGTTCATTAAAGCAAATAGTCTTCAAGGTCTAGGAAAATATACCGATGCTATATCACTTTATCAAGAAGTGTTGTGTAAAAGAGAAGCTCTTTTAGAACAAAATAATCCTGATATTTTACATGTAAAGACTTACATAGCTGAAACATTTTTAAAGCAAGACCATTATGATAAGGCACTTGAACTTTATCGCGGAATATTAAAAATTCAAAAAAACGATTTAGGTGAAAATCATTTTGAAACCTTAAACACAAAATATTATATTGCCTCAGTGTTGTCCAAAAAACTAGAATACAACAAAGCTTTGAAAATCTTGCAAGAAGTTTATGATAAATTTAAAATTTTATATCCTAACCATCCTATCATTTTAGAAGTAAAACTCAAAGAAACAATCATGTTTTTAGAGCAACGGAAATTTGATGAAGCTTTAAAAAGGTATAGAGAGCTATTCGATCTCCAAACCATTATTTTAGGAGAAAAACATAATGATACTATGATGACGATATGCCTTATTGGAGAATTACTTTTTCAACAAGGGAAACATAGAGAAGCATTTGACTTATTTCGAGATTTTGAAAAGACATACAAAATCAAGCCAGACGTTTTTAAATCGATGTTTAATGCAGGAATTAATTATCAATCATTATTAATTATTCCTGAGGAACTATTATCTGCAGTAAAAAAATCTGACTTTAAGAAAATAAAAGATTCAATTGATAAAGGTGGAGATGTTAATACAAAAGATAATAATAACATATCCCTTTTACATTATGCTGTTAACACTAATAATATAAACATAGTTAATTTCTTACTGGAACGCGGTGCCGACGTTACTCAAAAAACTAATAAGGGCAACACACCACTGCATATTGCTACTTCTAAAGATTACAAAGAAATAGTTAATATTTTATTGAATCATGCCAGTCGTTGCAACTTGAGAGACTTCATTGATGCAATAACCACCGCCAGTGGTACTGCAGCACTTCATATTGCCGCTAAAAATGGATCTTTAGATATTACTAAGTCTTTATTAAAGCATGGAGCGATTTATAACATTAAAAATAAAAACGACGAGACCCCTTATCAGCTATCTACAAACGAAGATATTAAACGTTTATTGAAAGCCATAGAAGAGTTATTTGAAGATGCAAAATATTTTGGTAATTGTAAAAATATCAGCAATTTTAAACCCGATGAGTTGGAACTCATTACTACTGTTCGTAATGATTTAGGATATACCATCTTGCAGGCAACTAAAGATAAACGTAATGAACTTTGAAATTACCAAGATTAGGCATAAAAATTAATAAAAAATATTAGGATTTGTTTTATATAATTTTTTCTGTTTTTAAGGTTTATTAAGATTCTATTGTAATCATTAATGTTATAATGTATGTAATCTAAATTTTTTATTTTTGAATAAATGTATTCAATTCTAGATTTACTTTTATTTTTATATGCTCTAATTTTTATTAAATAAATGTTTTTTATTTTTTTTAACAACTTTTCTAATTTTCCAGGCTTTTATGACTAAATATTTAGTATATATCTATATCTATAGATTCACGGAATAACTGTTTAAGTTCAATTTTTTCAAAATTATAACTTCACATTTTTGGAGGAATTGAGGTCCTCCTTCACTAAACTTATAATTATCGGAATTTCTCATCTTTTTTTCTGTTTCTCGACTTTTATAAAATTTTTAATTTTTTTCCAAATTTTAGAATTTTTAAGGTTTTGAATTATTTACATAGATTTAATTAAAATTTTTTTCTTGTAACTTCTCACCGAAGGAAATCGAGAAATGACATGAAAAGCTAGAAATTCTTGGGAAAATTACCAATCTCGAGAAAAACCGGAAAACCCTGACAGAAGTCAGGATGATAATTAAAATTGCGGGACAAATCCTGCTCAACCGTTTGAAAAGATATACATAATAAAAACAGATAAACTTATCCGAAAATGGTGCAAATACGAGCATAAAATCCGATATGCTTTATCGGATTTTATAAGTTTTTATAAATCTTTTATCATTTTTTGGACGCGTCCCGTACGGAACGTAATCTCTTTTATTTAGTCTTAACAATATAATATATACCTGATTTCCAGTAGTTGATAAATTTTATAATTGTTTTATAATATTGAAAGACAAAAATAGTTTATATTTTCTTTAAATTCTGACATATTATGATAAATCCTCACTGATAATTATCGAAAAACAAAGCAAAAACACAATTTTCAGTTTTTCTTTTAAAACCCTAATGAAAATATAATTATATAAAGAATTGTAAGAAATTGTAAGTTTTTGTATGCTTCTTAAAGTTACTGTAATCTGTAACTTTTGCATCAATTTTGGGCACTTTTTATAAAAACTTACAGAAACTTACAAAAATTTATAAAAGCTCACAATTTCTTATAGTTTCAAAATTTATTCAATAAATGCATTCAATTAGTTTTTGTAAATTTCTGTAAGCTTTTGCAGTATTTATGATTTCTTACAGAAACTTATAAAAATGTACAGAAATTTATAATTCCTTACAATATCTTATAATTTCTTACAATTTTGAAATTTCTTTAATAATTTTACTTATATGCAGAAAAATAGTAAATGTAAGAATCTGTATGTCTTTATAAAAAATTGTAAATTTTCGTAAGTTTTTATAATATTCTGTAAGTTTTTGTAAGTTTTTGTAAAAATGTGAAAAACATTCTTTGGGTAATAAAATTACAATCGTAAGGATTTGTAAGAAGTTGTACGTTTTTGTAAGTTTCTGTAACTTTTTGTAAGTTTCTTTATCTTTTGTAAGTTATTGTAAGAAATTATAAGATAAATGCCCGAAATCAATATGAAATTTATAAAAACTTACAGAAACTTACAAAAATTTATGGAAACATACAGAAACTTACAAAAACTTCCAATTTTTTACAATTATATTTCCATTATTCCCACACCAGTATCAAATTTCACTTCACGAGTCAACAAAAAATTATCATATCAATTTTTTACACTTATCCTTTTTCGACTCTCCAATACCAAATCGCTTTTCACCCTCACTAAACCACTTTCACGAAATTTACCAATCAAAAGAAAAAACAAAATATACCAACATCCGTCCGACCGGCCACTGTAAGAGTCTTGAGTACGTTCAGCTCGACATTCTCTACTTCAGTATTACCGTAGCTGCAGGTGATGGCCATGACTTCTACCTCCTCGGGGACGGCCAGCGCAAGCAATATGGCCATCGCGTCGTCGGCGCCCGCATCTGTATCTATCAGCAGCTTCGTCGGTCCGCCGTTGTAACCGTTCATTTCGCGATGGTTCGTTAGTACAAAGTACAGTGTGCTGTAATGGTGTATATGTTTTTACAATTCGTTTTTTCTATGTAAGTATTGTTATGAGGTATTGGCAAGCAGATAATGCGTTAGTGAGCTGATGTCAGGTTTATTTAAAGTTTGATGTGTCAGCGGGAAGTCAGAGTGGGTAAGTAGATTAATATTGAATTAATAGCTAATTTGTGATAACAAAAATTAGGCTTTATCGATCACCTTCGAACAAATTGTCAATTTGTGATAGTCTGTCATTTTATTAATGAGCGTGCTGACTGAGATTTTTAATGGTTCTTTTATAAGGTCATTTTAGAACGATTATAATAGTAAGATAATAGAAATGCTTGAACTCGCATAATTTTTTGAAGATTATTTGTTCAAAATTTATTAAAAATATTTCTATCTCGAAGGCAACGTGCGATTTTTGAAAGAAGATATATGTTTAACGCAATTGTATTTGAAGGCGTATTTATATAATTCTATATTTATGTTCATTAACGCATTTATTATTATAGTTATTATTTTTATTATTATTATTACTATTATTGTTGTTGTTATTATTATTATTGTTATTGTCGTTATTATTATTACTAATATTATGCGTGCAAGATAGTAACCGAGGTTTTATTCGAGTTTGACAGTGAATAAATTTTGTTAAGTATTAAATTTTGACATGTATTTACTCCTTATAGCATTTAAAGAATATGTCCTGCAGTGGTCTACAGCATCACGAAGAAGCCGCGTTATCGTTACAGCAATAAAATCTCTCTGTTGTCTTGGACTTCCGATTTTCCGAAGCACGGATAAGGATCAACGTCATCGCTCCGAGAAGAGTGCAGCACTGAATCATCAGCAGTGCACGTGTGGTTCCCCACTATGGGTACCGACGTGCGGCCAAGTGCAGCATGTCAGATTTCTAATTATTATTGTATTCAATTTGAAACGCTTATTAGTACTGATGATTAATATGATCCAGGTTTTTACATTAAGTTCATGATATTAATAAACATTTACTGTGGTGAGTTATAGTTTTTCGGGAAAACCATAAGTGCATGTAAAGAAATAAGGTATTAAAATTTTAAATTATGTGAAAAACATAAATTCCTACATAATTTGTTAGTAATGAGATTCTCACTTTGACTTGCACGTCTGATTTAAAATATAACAACATATGATTAGAACGTCCGTGAAAACAATCGTAAGAATCGTCATGCTCTATAATTATCAAATTGTTTGCCTGATAAGAAGAAACGAAAAGTAATGAATAACTTAGAACGGACAAGCAGTAAAATTTTTAAAATGTGTTTTATTTAAAAATATAATTCACTTCAATATCTCAAAAAAAAGTATATACAATGTTTTGCAAATGATTTTCTAGCTGTCTTCATAAACACACGCCGCTTGTAAAAACACACAAACTTTAAAATCTTCACCTACCTACCACAAATGAATGAACACAACACATAAAACAATGACTAATATCTTACGGAACATATCACAAGTGAATTTTTGGACGGATTAAAGTTCGGTTTGCGCAAAAAATACTTATGTAAAAGAAGCGCTCGTTCATAATCGCGTACACGCGCTGCACGTTTACTTCATTGTTAACGTCTGGCCCACGCTCACAGTGTGACGAAGACATTGCGCTGTCGTACGTCTCGATAAATAGAAAAGAAACATAATCAAGATAAAGCGTTATCTTAAAAAAGAATCTATATAAGCTCTTTCAGCGGTTGTCAAACGATAATGAAATGGTCACGGAGAGTTTAATCAGAATTCTGTGTTGACTCTCTTTGTTTAAATATCTGTTATGTATAATAATTTATAAGGTGTTTATTTTATTTGCATTGTTCTTTAAAATGCTGAGTCTTCTTAAAACTAAAGAAAACTTGCTTAAATTTGTCTTTTCGCAATTGAAAAGTATCAATTTGATTCAAAAGTATGATAGTTTGAATTTAAACTAAAAATCATCTGCTAATACTTACACACATACTACAAAATACTTACAATAATTTGACAGTGTAGTTATAATATTTTTCAAACCTGAAAAAATAAATGGTAGCTTCTTTGAAACTTGAGATAAGACTTACATTATTTCTACAGAAAAACTCACTATATTACAATTTTCTTTAAAAGATTATTTTTAGATTTTATTTTCTTTATAAGTTATTTTTTAAGATAATACTAATATTCTCCATATTTTCGGTTTTTGAATGTATTTTATGAAATCTTAAGTCACAGATCTTTTTATTTGGCCAAAGAAGCTGGAAAAATTTTATCAAGATCCATAATTACCTTGGCACTTTTGGCAATGTTAAACTGATCATAACGAATAGAATATTTATGTCGTATAAAATTATATAGATCTATTTAATTTTGAACTAATTTTAAGGTAGCCGATTTAACAATTTACAAAATCTTATAAATAAAACTTGTAAAGTTATAATTTAAATAATTGCATACTCACACTTGGCATATTTAATTTACTTTTCAACTTTTACTGTTTATCTTTTCATTGATAAAAATTTATTCGAATATATGAACAAAAAACTATTGGATTGTAGAAAATGAAGTTGGATAAAAATTTGTTAATGCTAAATGAACAAAAGATTTTCATTTTCCGACAGATTAGCAATAACTTTTTTTTCAATATTTCGAACCTTGTTAAAATAATTATTTTTGGTCATCTAATATACTTATCTTTTATATTATATCGTTTTTCATATCATAATATTTCGGACAATTCTGAAAAAAAATTAAATTAGAAAATTTTTGGTATTAATAGAAATATCATACTAGAATTACGTCAATCTGATACGGTGATAAAAAAGTTATGTTTCTTTAATTTTTGAAATCTTCTTATTTGAATAAAAATTATTTCTACCGATATTTTTCATCGATCACTCAAAAAATTATATAAATTTACACCTGTGATTTCAAACACAAATAGTCAAGATAGTATAACTCGTCGCAACTGTATAAAGTATGATTAGATTACCAAATCCTAACTCTAAACTAATATATCACTTAATCTAAAAAAAATTTTATTCAAATTTATTTTGAGTATATGTGAAATTACTTATTTTGGAATAAATACAATATAAAAGATAATTAACTTTTATAAAATAATTAGTTTCTTTTTAGTTCAGTATAAATATTCTTTTATGAGAATTTTTTTCTAGAAAATAAGAATTATTATTATCAGTCAAATAATAAAGGACTAAAAAGAGTGGCAAAATATGAATATTTCCTAATAATTTGAATAAAGAACTATATTTGTGCCCTGAAAATTAATTTTCATTTTACATAAAAATTGAATTCTAATTGTTATGTATATGAAATGTGAATGAATAATAATAAATTATGTAAATAATTTTATTCTTAATACAACAAAATTTGTGTATTCTAAATAGTTTTCTAACTGTTAGAGGGCTGATTTAGAACGTATATAAACTTTACAACTATAATCAGAATAAATTGTGCTTAGAATAATATTTTTGTATACTATACATATTTATATATCCGAATATATTTAAATGAATTACCAAGATGGCGTTAATAGCGTACATACATGTATATTATTCTTAAGTAGTACTGTTTACAGTGCTCAGTACAGTCAAGCCATCGGGTTGGGTATGTCGTTTGATTGCAAAAAGTGACTGAAATAAAGTCCAAACGTTTATATCCGCATAGAAGTTGTAGGCGAGAAAAAGCATTAATATATAATTATATTGTTTGGTAAGCACAATTAAAAATGATTACTTTATTTCTAGCTAAATAGATAGGAAAAAAGTTTCGAAAACTATCTATTTCAGACCGTTACGACGGTTATCAAGTATAATAACGTTATAAAATGATACATTAATATTATATAACAAGCTTTTATTGCTAAACTTTAGAATTATCTAATAAAATTTGTTGATATAAATGACGTGCAATTCCTAGTTAAATATATTGTCAACAAGATTGGTTTATCATTATTGCAGAAATGCTGGTACCGTTAGACACTATTTTCTCATTTCGCCGTTTAAGAGAATATTAAAATTTAACATAATTTCACACTTAAAATACATTAGAATATATAGTATAAAAGTCAGTATTTATCATGCATATAAATATATACATTACTGATCCAAAATATATCGTTATGCTTGATTAGGTTCCATTTGGAGCACGCGATTACAGCATTTAGTATTCTTCTATTATATATGTAGAATACGAAACATATCTTATTTAAGATTGACATTTACTTAATTACTATAATTTTATCTAGCTTCCGCAATTTTATCATAATAGTGGCTCTCTTTAACTAAATACTCTATCTGACTCTGCTCTTCCTCTTTTCATTGCATTTTTAGCACATTTAAAATTATATAAAAGTATAACTAGCCATGTGTTCTTTAGTTTCCTTTATAGATTTGTGTGTGTATAAATAAATTTTTAGCACCTGTAGAAAAAAGGTATGCTTTTTGAGCAAATTTATTATCTTTAATTTTCGATAGCTAATATTAGTAAATGATTTTTACAATTTTTGTAAATACACGGATTAAAACGTACCAAAAACTAGCAACCACAAGTGAAAAAGTTCTTGATATCATTGCGCCGGTTTGCAACCGTACTTTTCTCACTCTTATACTAATCTGGAAATTGTCATATTCAGTATACGTTTCGAGACGTTGAAATATGAAAATATGACACCACAACAGTTCAGTTTAACGCTTCAAAATGCTAATATTGAAGACATTTTCAGTTAATTTTAGAAATAATTTGCTAAATAAAATCTCCTAAATTCGAATATAACAAAAAGTTTCAACTAAATAGGGATGATCTAGTTTATATTATAAAGTTAAAAAAGAAGCTTTTATATGCTTTTTTTAAAAATAAAAATATGTCTATTTATTTTACGGTTATAATGCAAATTTAAACAAAAAAATTCATTAACAAATCTAAAAGTATTTTAGTTCGAGTTCAGATAATATTCACTGGTCACCGGAAGCTCAGTCAGTTTTTAAATAACGTTACTTTGGACCAGATATAATTAAGAATTGCTGAAATAATTAAATAAAATTTTGTTTTTTTCTAGTTTTACTTTTTTTTCTCGAAACTTATAATTAACGATTTTTTTTAACTCGAAACTATCATTGCAGAATTTTTTAAAAATAACTTTAAGAATACCTATAAATTGAATACTCATAAGTGTTAGATCGTAATACAAATCCTAAAGATTGAACTTAATTTCTAATCTAGAGATATGATATCAATAATCTGCATATATTTCATGAAGAGTAAAATTCGAGTCGCCGTTGCACGTAGAAAAATCCAATGTTTTATGTCATAAATTTTTAGCAATACCATATTTAAAGTCAATGCTTTTCGGACAGTTAATTAATGAAATTCTTCCTATGTAGCAAAGCCCGAAGAAAACACTACAGTATCTAGCGTTCTAGCTTTCAACTACAGCTTTCAATAATAATTTCTTAAACATAATTATTTAACATAAATTTTCAAGTGCGTTACATTTCTTTTTACAGAGAATACAAGAAAACTCATTCAGAATGGTAAGTAAGGATATCAACTCTATTATAAGAAAAAATCCACAACAATAACTGCTTAGTAATAGACTATCTTTCCAGACTTCAGAAATGTCACTAGCTGTAGAGGAAGGTGACATCGATCTCGTCCGGAGTCACATCTTGGCAAGCCACATTGGCATCACATCGAAAGTCCTTGATAATCAGCTCGATATCGCTTATGAAAATAGAGATGGGCTGATGATGAAGCTCCTTTTGAGGTACGGCGCCGATCCTAATATGATTATGCTCAAGGCAATTCGTGAAAAACAACACATGATCATCCAGCAGCTGATCAGTTTTGGTGCTAGTGTTAACCGGCATGTAGAAGGGACATTTAGCACTCGTAAGTTAAAAACTATTTATACGGATTGATGTATGTTTTGTATCGCCTTACTCCATGGGTGCATTAAGTATGCATCTAGATCGAGTTGCTGAATGGTCAAAAAACAGTCAACAATTGATCCAATTTAAAAGTGAGAGTGCACATGTCAAAACAGGGTGGAGAAGGCATACATGTACAATCCTTAATTTGCTTTTCTTTCCCAATACGTATTAGCACCAAACTACAGAATTAATCACTAATAAATATTCTATATGCTCGATTACAGACTACTATCAGCCGGCAGTACCTAGACGAACCATCCCCCTTATATGTCACGCAATTCTGAGTAATGACGAGAGTACAGCGTTCCTGCTTTTAAGGAAAGGTGCTAATATTCACGCCGTTGATAGCGAAGGTGACACAGTTCTCAGTTACGCCTTACACATGAAAATGCGGTAAGCTCACCAAAAACAAAATATCGCAAAAACGTTAATAATTAAAAACAAAAACAATTTTTTTGTCTTTCATCTAGATACTTGGCCAAATTTCTGATATCAAAGCGCTGCAATATCAACGCCAGGAACAACGATGGTTACACAATCTTGCATGTGGCAGGAATGAGCTGCTTCCACAGCATCGTGGCAACTCTGCTGGACAAAAAAGCCGACGAGAGTAATCATCCCGAGGGTAAGACACTGCTACATTTAGCTGCGGATTACGACGACGACTACCGTCCTTCGGTCGAGGACAAGTTCGGCGACCACGAGATGTACATTTTTGATGAGCTGCTTAATCGAGGCTACGACGTCAACGCGCAGGATAACCTGGGCAACACGGCGCTTCATACGATTATGGAAAAGTTGCCTTCGGTGAGTCGTGTGGTGCTAATTGTTATATTTTACTCAGACTTTCGTTTGAAATATTGTTAGTTGTATTATGTTGTGGTTTGATTAATAAATTGTAATTTTAAACCTGTTACCTTGATGAATATTTTAGAGTTTTAGCAAAATGATAGCGATATTAGCGAAATTAGCTAGTTTCTTAGTTTTTCTTCGCCAACAAATGGACTAAAAGTCGAGTTATCAAGCAGCGTTGTTTTTGCGGTTATATTTCAATGAATATAATTACTGCACTTTTACAATAAAAAAAGGAATATTTGGAAAAATTACAATATTAGCCAGTAAAATTGCTATAGATTGAAAAAATTAAAAATTTCGATATAAAATGTAAAAAGCACTCAAAAAATTTGATCGCAACCAGCTAAAGTGGCGATTGCTCATCCATTCTACTACTATGAAAAAATCTCGTTTAATATTCTAAACATGTCAATTCTTTTAAAGCACGATTACACATCATATTCTCTTAGTACTGCCAACACATCCAAGACAACACTTTAATCAAACGTGAAATTTCATTTTATTTCAACACAGGTAGCCAACGTACAAACAGCCTACATCATCAAAAAGCTTATATGCGCCAGAGCGGACATCTCGATTAAAAACGAACTCGGACATACCCCGATATCCTTGATGGCTCGAATGCCCGTGACGTACAATGATAGCATCTTTGCTAAAATGGCCGATCTGAATTTCGATCCCATACTGAGGCACCTGGTGTGGCTGGACTTAAGAGGAATCAAGCGCCTCAGAGAGGAGGACAGAAATGCCATTAAGAAGCATGTTGTACTGAAAAGCAACATTAATCTTTACGAGTCACAGGTGGCGGAAATGAGAAAGATAAAGTACAATGGCATTTCGATCGCGGATTTTTTCTCGGTGGAACTGAGGAGGATTGCCGCGCTTGTCGCGGATCCTAGAATAGCCAGGTGTTATAAGCGTTTGAATAAACAGAAGAGGTTCCCGGACTATGCGGATGATGTTGAGCGGATCTGGAACATGGCCGTGAAGAAGCAAGATTTGTTGGAAACGTTGAGGCCTATACTCTACCGCCATTTGCCCATGGAAATGATACTTGAAATCGTGCAATATTTGAATTGATGATTTGGACTGATAATTTTTAAATTGTGATTCTGTAAAATGTAACTTTTTCGTGTTCGTCGTTACAGAAAATTCGTCATGATCATCATTTAAGAAAATTATGATAACAAAAATCAATGTATAGACTTATAAAAACATGTACTTCTCGTATATTACCAGAAGTCTGGGCGAATTGTTTTCAATTCCTCACTGAGGAAGTT
>UELX01005550.1:0-13345 GCA_900480035.1 Eupelmus urozonus | reverse complement strand
CTCTGATATAAGAAACAACATACCCAAATTTCAAAAGGTTCTCTTATTTTTGAGAACACTCCCGAACCTCCTTAATTCGAAATTGAAAATTTAAGAGACCTGAGGTTTCCAAGCTGCATATTAAATATAATTATTTAACTGTCTTATTTTCTGTTAGATTGCACTTCTATATGTTTTTCCTTAGGATAGAATTATAGTTTATACGTTTTTGTAATTTATATCAGAATAATATAAAATCAATTTATTATTAAATTGTGAAAATCACTATTCTTTACCAGTATATTATGCTTAAAAGTTGAATTCATTGATCGTCATTAACAAGAAAAAATTTAAATTCAAAAACTCTATGTGGTGAACTATGTTACATTAATGGTCTCTTAAAACCATTCATATTGAGTGCGAAAAAACATTTTTCCATTAATGGAGATAGGAAAATAGCTGAAACTAAGTTATGAGTAAAATAACAAAAACTAAACTACGAGAAAAAATCATTTTGAAATTTAAGTGCAAAATTTAAACTGAGGTGAAAGAAAAAATATAAAAATTAAGAAA
Organism: Eupelmus urozonus; assembly: GCA_900480035.1. Taxonomy (NCBI): domain Eukaryota; kingdom Metazoa; phylum Arthropoda; class Insecta; order Hymenoptera; family Eupelmidae; genus Eupelmus; species Eupelmus urozonus. Next base: position 12,793 of record UELX01005550.1, on the reverse strand, counting down.
AGAGGGTTTGAAATATTTTACATTAAACCTGTGTTACCTAAACGTGCTTGGTCGGGCTCAACATTATTTATAATTAATTTAGTTTTTGTTTTTAAAAAAACGTGTTTGTAAAAATATAAAATAATGTGCATTTGAAAAAGTGCGAATTTAAAAATAATCTCAGAAACTTCAAATAAACCTACTTGCCTGAGAAGTCACGATAACGCTTTCAAAATATCCACTTAATGTGGATAAACTCAACTACTGTAGAAAGCTTGAGTGAACATACTTTTCAAGTCTACTCTGCTCTAAAAGCTCGTTAGACACAAGCTACTTACGAAAACCCCTCCTAGAAATCAATAATTTCATAAGAAACAATAACAGCCTCTAATAACCTTAAAACACAAAAACGAGAAAACAAAGTCCTCCCAGCTTCATGCCAACTTGACGACAGCGGCTAAGAAGAAGCAGAAGAAGAAGCAGCGCAGGAGCAATAAAAAAATAGTTACCACCTTTTTAAGGAGTCAAGGCGGCCGCAGGTAAGTTCAAGCGGCCGGAAATTGCTACAGTCACTTTAACTTTCGGCTTTAAACTCACTTCATTGACTTTCCTTACCACCTTATTAAAATTCAATAGCGGCTTCTCTGCGCGAGCACAGCCTCACCCCCCGCCCACTTCTGGCTTCCAATACGCCGGCCGCTCCCGTGGAGAACATAAAGATAAAATCACACAAGAGCGCGGCAGCCTGCCGGCAGCTCCGACGGCTATATATACAGGACTGCTGTGTGCTCGGCGCAGCCACGACGCGAGCTTAAAGCCGGCGTTCCTTAGATAAATCGTTGGGCTCTTGGCCGCGCATACACATATCGCGTATCCAGGGTATATTATGGCAAGAGTCGGTTCGCGTTATACCGGCAGCACAGCTCGCTGCTTCGGTATTTTTGATTGCTTTGCCTATTCGGGCACGCGATTTTCTGAGTATTTTTAGATTTTTCGGCTTTCGCGGGGGATATGCTCTGGATTATCGGATGTATGGCGATTATTGAGCTTCTTTTGGCTCGGGTGTATTTTTCTTGTCTACGCGGAGTTGCGAAAAAACACCGGATTGGGTGGAAACACTTAAAATTGAGTTTATATTTAGGTATTTGAAGTTGTACCAAATATCAATTTTCCAAATAACACTGAGTTCTAGTTTTTTTTCCGAAGAAAGTTCTATTAATATCTTTTTTTGAAACTTTAATCAGTAAATTTTTTTGTAGAATACCCTAAGATGAATACTGATAGTGCATATAATTTAATTATAATGTTTTGATCTTAAAATAACCTGATGTAAGAAGAAAAATGTACTATTAAACATTTAAATAGCATTCTTCCGATAAGAGATCAGCAGCGAATTTCCGCGCTCGGCTCCATTATACACAAAAACTTTTTAGATCGGCCATTTTTTAGCATCTGAAAGCCATCCCCCCTTTCACCGCCCCCGCTATCATCCCGTCCCTCCGGCTTTTCAGGCCTTAAAAATATGCTCTTAAAAAAATCGCGAATCCATCAGCCGGCCCGATCACCTGGGTTAAAACTGACGCTCGAGCACCTATAATACACAGATAACATTGTCGCTTTGGCGCTTTACGCGCATCCTCAATATTTTGCGGCCGATAAGTTTGTGTTTGCCCTCGCCCCGATGGCGCGCGAGATCGACGGGATTTATGAATTTAGCGATTTCGCGCGGAAGCTCGCTTGAGGAGGGTGCAAAAATTCAGAGCTAGCGGCGCCCGCGCGTACGCGAGCGTTATGATTGTTTGCTGGGAAAATATGGGAGGGACAATGTAGTGCGAGCGATGAAATTTTTGAAATGCTCGTGTTATGTTTGCTTTGCTTTCCTTGTTGGTAATAAATTTTGTTTTTTTTAGATATGGAATTGTATGTTTGTTATGATTTTTGAGATTTTTAGGCTGATTCCGTTTGTTTTCTGGCTTTTTTCTATTTTGGTTGAACAAATGGATTACACTATTAGCTTTTTGCACGAAAAATTGCATTAGTTTCGGTTTGTAGATTTTCAAAAATTATAAGATATTATTTCTTAACGAAAGAGAAAGTTTTCCGCTCTTCTAATCTGTAACATTAATTATACATAAAAATCTTTGAAGATTGAGAATTATTATCGATATATTTTAAATAATTATTTAAATAATCCGCACTATTCTGGAAGCGTACTACTAATTTTATGTACTTTACTGTTGTTTTTGTATAGGAGCTAACTAGGAGAGATCCGGGCCACCTGGTTATGGATTTAGCTCAAACTTTGGGATATGTTTTCAGATGTAAAAATATGAAGAAAATCAAAAATTCAAAATATAACCCGTTAAAAATATTAAGTTATTGATATTTGAGCTTTATCCTAAGGAAATATTTAAATAAACACTATTTTTCAAATCATTTTTATCTACCCCAGAAAATCTAACATGCATCTGTAATGTTAAAAAGTTAAGTTTAAAGTGAAGCAAAGAAAATATACAAAAACTGTATTATTATACGGTTATTATTAATTGGTTTATTATATTAAACAAATACAAATCTAAAGTGTTTTAATCTTTCCATTTGAGAATATTGAAAAAATATATACTATTTCCGGTTTTAAGTAGAAACAGTCGTATCCGATCAGACCGTATGAACTTGTGCTGCCAATTCTATTTCAATTATTTTAATGAAAATTATTAACGTCAATAAAAGTAATTTTTATAATAATTTATTACACTAACATATGGTATAAAATTTATATACTTTCTATTGTAGTGAACATAAACGGGCAAAAATGAGATATTGATAAATAGCTTCAAAGTTCAAATTAATACTTAAGTCAATGAATTTTTAAGAGGCACTCGGAACGAAAAAAACAAAAAAGTGGCGCATCCTCGTGCTCCCTCGGCTACTATAAAAAATCGTCAGAGTCCGAGTGGCATGTTTACAAGAGGCCGTGAGCGCACGTGTGTCGAGGGCCGTCTGAAGTGGTTGAAATCGGCACTGGTGCCGAGGAATCCGAGCGCGCGAAATAAAACAGGGTCAGCAAGCTCTTTTCTGCCGCAGGAACGCCGGCCAGCTCGCGGGGATTTTGGCGGCTCGACCTCGAATTACTTTGAATTCTAATGGCCGGAGCCAAGTGCCAAGCGTTCTCGCATTATTCGCTACCCTTTTTTCTCGCCCGCAGAGGGAGATTCTTTTGAATACATTGACTGTGAGAGATTTGTTTTTACGGAGTTGAATCTTGATAGTGGGGTATTTTAGCTTGAGCGATGTGTGATCTTTGCTCGAGAAGTTTCTTTGTTTTTTTCCACACTGTAAATTATCGGGGATAGTTAGAATTACTTTTTTAAATTTGATTTTATTTTAAAAAGTAGATGTAACATTTTAAATCAGGATTTATGAAAATAGTTTTTGCAATGGTTTATTAGAATATATGTAAAATTCTACTTAATATAAGCACTATTTTGCAAAATGACATTACCCAACCGCGCAAAAAAATTCAGAAATTGTCTTCAATGCAACAAAAAATATTAACTTAAATGTAAATACCTGCATTGAATATTAAATTTTTTTCTGAAGCTGAGTTTGTAACACTAAATACAAATAGTCCCAAATTTTTTTATTAAATTGGATTATTGTACAAATTTAAAATTAATTTCGCAAATAGCGGCTTTAATGAGATATTAGGAAGTGTTATTTTTGTTTTAAGCATTAGCACTTTAACAGTATTGAACCACATTTTCTTTAAAAAGTATACGATGACAGTAAATTTATTTTTAATTTTGTAATACAAAATTTGATCTTGTGAACTGAATGTTTTAATAAGTTAGTAGCGATTATTCTGACCAACTGCCTTAGTAAGCTTCAGCAATACAGTTAAATAAAATAAGCCTCGTACCAAAAGTATGATTTAAAATTATTCTCTCGCTTGGTAAATTTAAACTTCTCAATTATGCCTTAGCGTGCCAGAAAACTACTTATTTCTATCTACGTCTGAGCCGCACGGCAACGACGAAATAAACAAGAAATTCTCACAAAATGCGCCAAGAGAGTTGGGCGCGCTATACAAGCTTGGGTATATACGCTTGGGCGGCTGAGCTCGTGCGAGAGCGCGTGGCGAAAAGCCTTTTAAAGAAATACAAAGTGCAAAGAGATTCTCCTGCCGCGGGAAGAAGCGGCTGGAGTTATTGGAAAAAATATAAGAAACAAGTTGCTGGAAAGACGGTAAAAATTGTAACAAGGGATGAAAGACACGCCCGGAAGGGTGCAAAAGTATCCCGGGCGCGAAAATTTTCATCTTTGGACTTTTATTCCGTCTACCTGTAGATGGTGCCGTTACAATGTCTGCGATTCATTAGTTTATTTATTAGGCATGTGGCAGAATGAGAACTAATGTTTTATTTGCATTTTTTAAGTTGCCCGATTTTGTGTGATTGGGGATATTAAGTAAGTGAGTTCATGTATGTTTTTATTTTTTAGATCACTCTCTAAAATTGAAGATGTGAATCTACGGTAAAATTTATATCTTAGCGAAATTCACATCTTGTGAGATAAGAAATATAAACTTAAACTAATTAAAATTTTTACTAAAATTTTTACTAAATGAAGGATTTATTATTAAATAGAAGAAGAAATTAACTTTATATTTCTTATGACGGAAAAAAGATAAAATGTAAGTTGCTGTTGTGAAAATATACTTCTAAATAATATTGAAACAAATAGATTTTGGTAATTTCTTCCGAAATCCTGTGAAACAATTTAGATATAATAAAAAAATCTTTCTTTATTTATTTAGATTCGTAATTAAAATAAATAACAGGATGAAAAAATGTAGTCTATTACAAAATAGAAGTAAAATAAGTTTATGCAAAAAATATTCACGTTTTCTGCAACTATTTGCAAACATTGTATTATAAATAATTAAAATTTTTTATATCTTTTTATTAACTTTGTATACAGATCTTTTTATATAATACTTTAATTGGGCATCACAGTTGCATTTATACTTTATAAACTTCTAACTGAAAAAGAAATAAAAAAAAGCATTAGGAAAGTGATTTAATTCATTAAAAACAACCGACGCGCAAGCATTTTTAATATGAAAAATGAATTCAAAATCATAATAATAACACATAATCAACATAGTAAAGAAAATTCGGTTATTACGCTCGACAGGATCGCTCCTATCCGCGAAGCTCTAGGGTGCGCTGTTCACAGGCGTCGAGATTTATCGAAAGGTATTAACTTAATTAAGAAACTTACTGAACTGTTGTAATGCACGAATCGTTCGCACAGCGAACTAGAACTCTCTACTCACCTGAAACAGAAAGAAAAACATTGATTAATATTCGGTTTGATATAATTAATATTTTTAAAACTTCTTTTAAATTGGTTTTGAAATTATTTGAAACAGCCTGCTATAAGTACCTAACCCACTTATATTATTACTTTCACGCAAATGTTAGAATTTCAATATTTTATAAACTGAGTATCTCATATATACCATACGCGCAAACTTGATTTTCGACTCGTGTTATTGCCACCTTTACTTTGCTCGAGCGACAAATTTTACGCTCTTTAGAAATCACTTAATTTAAAAATAGTTATTTTTAATGTCAGTGCGAGAAGGTGATTGGATATGTGAGCGAAGCGTAAGTGAAAAATATATACAAAATTAAAATCTCTTTCTCATTCACATATCGATTTTTTAATACGTTGAGTATAATGCTTAAGTTATTGAATATATTTATTTTTGAGCGTGCGAAAAGCTAAACTATACACAGAGTGTCAAAAATTGTAGATACAACTAGCGTAATAGTAAGGAGAGTACCTAACTCCTCTGAGTGACGGGTTGCGATGAAATTTTGCAAAATATTTCTTTAGACTAAAATATTAGACACGTGTCTCAATATTTTATGTAATATTCAAAATATATCCTATTTAAAGATAATAGATCCAAAAATAACATTTTACTTCAACCCTTATAACTTTAAGAGCAAAATTTATTCTTGGGGTAATAGAAATAAAAATTTCTTTTTTGAAACAAGCAAAACTTTTTTTTTTTGACATAAGCAAAATTTATTCTAATTTTTTTTTTGTAACTACCTATATAATAAAATATTTGAAATTGGCTTTTTAAACAACTTGCCATTACAAAAATTGACCTAGTTACAATGGTTGAAATCAAACCATGTTTTTAGGCTGTAATGTTTTATTATTTCCGTAACTTAATTATATATTGCATTATGGAAGCAATATCGATTTGCAGAGCAAAACAGTTTAATATTTGAGTTTAATCAAATTAAGTTAGCAAAATAAATAATACAAACATTAAGCGAGCAAAACTCATTTTAAAAAATTCTAATTTAATAGAATGAAAAAAATTACTCAAACCCGAAAGTTGATAGAAGAAAGTCTGCAATCACTTTTGTCTGGCGTATACGAGAGCGGCAAAGAGCGTATACGCGATTATATTGACATCGCGGCCCTGGCTGAAAGCCTTGTTTCGTTGTATTCAATTAAAACTCGGTCGCCGAACGCAGAAGTGAATTATAAACGCATCTATCGTGCACTGGGGTAAAAATAATAAGGCCGCACACAAAAAATTACTTTTATACAGCTTCTCGGCCTCGTTAGTCTTCCTCGCGCGAAGTAGTTTTTCTTTTTCCTTTTTATTAATTTATTTGCGATGCGTCTTTGATGTTGCGAACAGGAGGATGGAGCCATTAACTAGGGCTCAAAGGCGTCACTGAGAAAGGCAAGAAATTTTATTTTCTTTCTTTTTGAGTTTTTTTTATGGGAAAAGGATAAGATTATAAAGTATTAGTCTTTGTTATAAATTTCGACCAATCTTTTATGTCATAAAATTATATTTACTTTTGAAGAATTTAAAATAGCAGTTAAATACACACTTTGTATGTATTTTATTTATTTTTTTGGGTTTATCTTTTTTATTTCATTTTCACAATTTCTTGTGAAATTTTATTTTCCTTAATATTTTTTAAAATATTTGTTGATATAAACATAAATTTTATCAGCATAATAGAGCTACCTTTGTAGTCCTCGGGCTAAAATAAATTTCATTTTATCTAATCTAATCTCTTTGCTCCTCTGAGTTTCTTTAATAGGACCTTACTCGACTTATATTTTTTCGACACTTTTCGACGCTTTAACTAGATTCAAGTTGCCAAATAACTGAGAAAGAGGGAACTGCCTTTTTAAATTCAAATGGGGTTGATACTTCATTCGTTTCAAGAGCGTATAGTTATACATCGAGCCTACCGTCGTACCCTAATTTTAGTAAGGCATTTGACATACTCTACTGAAATAGCTCGAAATTTTAGGATTTTTTCCTGAGAGCACTTAGAGACGGTTATCTCTTGTACGGATCGTCAGCAAGCTGTTATAAGGAATGAAAATGTGTCACGAGAATCCCACCTCGCACAAGGTCTCAGCGCATCGATATACCTTTCATACTTTTTACAAGTTTTAAATACAAGCAATAAAAAGAAAAAATGTGAAAAAAACGTTAACGAGTCGTTAATAAATAATAAAAATCTCAACCATATATTCTGTTTTGATAAAATATAACTAATGTTTAAAAATTAAATTATAAAAATCTATAAACCGTTAAAAAAGCTCTACCCAAGAATATTTAATTGAAAAGCGAAATTCAATTTGTAAGATAAATAACACTTAACCTCAATATCGCCGCTCTCGCCGGAAGCAAAATCTTTTTCAAATACTTCTATTACCACGACCATTTAAAGCTCGTTACGGTCTCGCCCCTTTAATGTAATTCTGTTGCACTAGCTGTTTCTTTACTTTTCCCTCCTTGATTTCCTCTCCCTCTTTTCAACCTTCTTTCATCTCTTTCCCCGGCTCGTTTTGGACAAATTGTTCGCGGCTCGTCGCGAAAACTAGTTTAATCAGCGCGCCTTGTACTCCCACCGCCTTTCCAGCTCTCGCTCCTGCCCTAAGAAACAATTATGGCAGTAGTCGCTCCCGGTCGGATGTCCTCCGGGGGCCGCGCGCGATCTACTTGCGTAATTGTTTTCTGAGGCACTGACTTTTGAACCAGCCAGCGCGCCGGGGCTACATGTAAATCTTCGACTAACTTTATATTTTATAAGCGTCAAATGGCGCGACGGCCTCCTACTGCCGGGCAAAATCTTTGAACGTTTTGCTTTAACGACGTTTATAACGGCAGACTTTGAAAGCTTTTGTGTACCTATAGAGAGGAGAGGGGGAAGTTATTATTCTGATTATGAGAGAAGTTGATGCTGCGAGTGAGGCTTTAATGAGATTGCTGGTCGATGTTATGCTCCTACTTTTTGTGAAGTTTTTTTTTGTGAGTTTCTAGCACGATTGTTTTATGAGGGACTTTTAGATCATTTTGCTACTGAGCTTCTGTTCAGTTTTTTAGCATGATTAGGTTTCTTCAGTATCAGTTTAATTAAGAGGAAATTTCTGGTACATTGTCGACGTTACTGTTGTAAAAAACATTTCGAGTAAGAAATTTTCTGAGTTATCCTTAAAAAGTTTTTACTTTTAATCATATATAATAGTTTATTCAATAATATCTATATATTCTAATTCGTTAATAATTTAAGTAAGTAATAAATTTAGTTTACACCTTTATACAAATTTGATTTAATGCGTAACTCCTCTTATCGTTTTTGTCGAAAGTTAAAGCAAAATGCACAACATAATTAGCTTTGCCTGGCAATTTCGACCTGACCAGAATTACGTGAATTAATTGCATTGCAGTTACATTTCTATGTCAATAAAATTTAGTCCGAAACTAATTATATTCTTTTTCAATTTGATCAAAAAATAAATATATCGACAAATAATTGTTTTAACACACTTTTTGAAGTAACAATCCCTTTTAAAGAAATAGTTCAAAGAGTTCAAACTTTTTCACTTCTAAAATTTTTTTCTACTCGGTAACAACAGTAAATAACTTCAAGGGATCAAAGTTATTTCCTGCATTTGACATTTTCAATTTTGTATCTTGAATGTGCTTTGCTCACTTGCTATTTAATCAACTCATTTTCTATAAAAATGCATACTTTGTTGTACAAAGTTATTAGTTCAAAGACAACGATATTATACATTTTCGGTTCGATGTAGCTTTAACTTATTATCGGGGTAAAACATTCTTTTTTATTGTATTTATAATGAAGCGCTGAGAAGCTGAGGTGCACAAATTATTTAAAGAAAATTTATACAAAGTCACTTGTACTCCTTGACTTTTCAGCGTCCCAAAAATAAGAAATACGACTTGCTGCTCTTTAAAAGAATCAAAAGAATTTAAATAAACGAAATGATTCGTATTAAAAGTGATATCAAATGCAGCAGTTTCTCTAAACTAAACGCGCATACGCTGCAAAAATACGGGAGAAAACGTAAAGGAAAAAACGGAAAGCTAAAGAAGCCCCGACTTTCGAAAGCCAGTGCTATACATCGGCCGCAAAAAGACGAAAAAGACGGGGAGAAGAACAAAAAGGAGAAATGTGGAAGAGAAAAACTGCCGGAGCTAAAGACTGAGGGTGCGAGAGAGAGAGAGAGAGAGAGAGAGAGAGAGAGAGAGAGAGAGAGAGTTTGCAAAAAGAAAAGCGTAAAGTCGCCCTAAAGTATAGGAGAGTGAAAGGGGCGAGGGGTGCGAGAGAACGAAAAGTCGCACACGACTAACGACTTTTAATTTATTATAATTATTCGCCGGGGCTCCTGAAATTCTTGCAGAAGACATCAGTCTCCCTGATCGATCGCCCAGCGGGCGATTTATCCATCCGTCTCGCCTACTCTCTGCCCTATATATATGTATATATGCGGGCGTCCCCGTTCGGTCCACCCCGCTTCCACCCCAAAAAATTATCATATTTTTGCATAATGGAATCAAGCAACACGCCCAATGTGCCGAGAGGCGTAATACATTTACCTGCGCTAGCACCACTCTAACTCGGCGTCATGGCTAAAATAACGAGACTCTCTTTTAGGGGCAGGAAAAAACGAAATAGGAAATAGTTACGCTAAGCCAAGAATCGTAATCTCGACAAAATATTATATTTACCATTTTTAACAGACCTGTAGCTGTTTCTTTTTATCATTGTAATTAATGAATACAATAGAAAGTATAGATCAATTCTAAAATGAGAAGTTTAACTTTTTAATATGATAAATGCTTAATCCGTTTTAAAGATAGGAACAATGAGGGTATGAACATTTTTCATCAGTTTTTCTTACGTTTTCAATTATTCTCTGCGAAAAACTGTACTCTGTGCGTAATTTACATTTTTATTGATTTAAATACTACAGTTATATTTAGTAGTGATGTTCTAAAAGATATTAGTGGCACATTATTCTAAATTATAGATGTATAATTGATTAAATAATTATTACTAATAAAGTAAAAAGAATATAAAAAAAGGTACAAAAGAAAGTTTACTATTAAAAAGTAATATAAAAAGTTACTTTTATGCAAAGCAGATTTAAAAATTAAAGTGCCTATTTAAATATTATCATTAAGTGTCTTTTCTAAAGAAACTGTAAGATTAATATTCGAAAAAGTGCTCGGCAAGGGACACTATGAAGCGCAATCTAAAGTCCTAACAGCTTTTCCATAATAAATTAATTGAGCATAAAATACAAGCGCGAGGCGTCCGTCGCACATTTTCTAGCCTGGAAAGGGAAAAAAGTGCAAAAGCGTGTCTTTAGGGCGAGGAAAAAAATGAATTTGTATTTCGAGCAAGAAGGCGTCGAGGAAAATAAGGGCGGGGCTGAACGTGAGAAAAAGCGTATAATTTACGTCATCGGCACAAGCGCGGGCGCCGGCGACTTTTCAGGTCTTCGGGGAAAAAAAGTTTATAAGCGCACGAGAAGGGCGTTTCAATTATCGAATCAAGCGTTCTTGTCTTTATATACTAGAGTGGAGGATTTAATTAAAAGTCCTCGGCAGCTTAGGCTATATGTACGTCGATTTTTCGCGCGTAAGTTTAATTTTTTTCTTGATTTTTAGATTTCATTAGAAAACATATGGAAGACAGTCACGTGAAATATTATTTTTAAATTTACTGTAAATTGATATCTTCAAGTTAGTGTGTTTCAATTTCATGGACTATAAGAAAAATGTTTGTATTGAATAGTCAACCAATTAAAAGTTTGATATGATAATAAAATCTATAATTGTGAATTCAATACGCAATATAAATTATATATTAATTATATTAGTAGTATGCTTTGTGTATAATGGACATAAAATGCATCTTAATAATATAGTCATGCGATAAAAATGATTCAGTATCATGTCTTATTAATTATTTAAAAGTTAAAACCAAACTAAATTATATATGCGAAGAGTCTGTATATGAATAAAAATTAAAAATAATATTTAGCGTATTTTAACAGGGAATATCCATATAAATGATTTTCCACTACAAAAAAATGAAAAAATAAAACTTATCAATCAGTACAGTATTTTAAGAATTATTATTATTATTAAAAATTTTAATCTTTATTAAAAATATGAGGTGATAGGGAACTATTTCAAGGAGTCAAAGTAGTTGTTTCTGGGAATGAAGAATTAAAATAAATAATGCAAAAAGAACCTTAGATATATTGGATTTCTATATACTCAAGATCTCTTTTATCATGATCCGATTTAATGATATCAACAATTTTTAGAGATTAAGTGGTATAAAAAAATAATCGCTAATAATTTTTTTAATGTGATTTTCAAAATAAAGCAAATTATAAAATATATGATATCTATAATAACCTTTCATAAAATATTTCTCATCTATAAATGTTTGAAATTATTTTAATTTATATCGTTTTATTTTAAATTGTATTTCATTATTGTCACATGTGAAGCGAAAAATTAAAATCTCTGAATGATTTAATTGCTTAAAAGCAATATTGAACATCAAAGGGCAAATTGAAACACCAGGGAAACTATATATTCACGGTACACTTTGATTTCCAATCTAAATTAATAAATATAATTTCCCATTATAGATATTCTCTTTCTTTCTCTCTCGATCTTTCTCTCGTTGCAAAATCTCGCTTTGGGAGAAATTAGCATTAGGTATCTGTGTAGAAACTGATTTAAATGACTGTAGGATCATGTTCAGAAAAGTACATAAAACATGAATAATTTCGTTGGTTTAAAAAAGAATTTGATAAAAATAAGACCAATAATTACTTTCGGAGAAAGCATTCTGCTAAAGCAGTTGGTAGCGGTTTTACATAGTAAAAGATATCAAGTCTTACACAAGATTTTAAACAATATTATTTAACTAATCTTAAAACAAACTTAAGCATTATTTATGAAACTATTGCATAATTTTCAATTACTCAATAATAAAATAAAAATTATAACATCAACTCCATAAAGATAAAATATAAGGAAAAAATGAATACCCAAGGATGAAATATCAAATACTAATCTATTAATTTAATACAGTGATGATTATATTCCTCATATTATTGGCATTGTCATACTTAATAGTCAAGTATTCTAAATTAAAATAAGAATACGCGATTCGGAACCGTCTTAGTAGTTGTAAAACAGAACAAGTATTTAAGAAGTTACTTTTAAAAATTTTCTAATACACATAACTTTACACATAACGTAGAGAGATATAGATAGATAGATATGATTTCTTTGATAAAATTATGCAAAAAATTAGAATGAGAGAGAGAGAGAGAGAGAGAGAGAGACTTAGACTTAGACTTAGACTTAGACTTAGACTTAGACTTAGACTTAGACTTAGACTTAGACTTAGACTTA
>UELX01005549.1:0-13349 GCA_900480035.1 Eupelmus urozonus | reverse complement strand
CTATCTCTATTCTAAGCTTTGCAGCTAATTCTTAAAACTATTACTTTAAGTGCTTGATAAGAAATTTAAATTCTATATTTGTACGAATAGGAAAAAAATTTACATAAATGGTCGGCAGAGTAGAAAAACAATGCATGCCTCGAATTGTTGCTAGAAAATAGTACACAACAACTTTGCATATGAAAGTTCTTTAAAATGTTTTCTAGCATCAATAAAATGTTTACGAAAACCCACAAAATATAAATAATTGAAATTAATTACGAAAATCTTTTAAAAAATGGTGTTTATTAATTCATATTTTCTATAATCTATCAATAAATTACTGGAAATTTAGTAGGTATATATCTATTCAAACAATAGTTATGTTGTCTAAAGTTTTTTCAAATTTAATAATTATATTTTTGATACAATGTGCGTAAAGTAGCACTTTACATTCCCTTTCTAAAAAAATATTGTTCTATTCTTATGCGAAAATTAATTCTTGTCTTGAAGAATTACTTTAATCTGCAAGAATCCACTATTTCGCACCTGCATGGACATGCACTGCGCGAGAATTAGTATATTTCGACACTAGTGCGAGAAAGTGATTTTAGTCTCGCGCGGACGTTTGCACCCGAGCGAAGCGAGGTTGATATCCCCGTCTATCTTATGTATCGAACAGTTTTTTGTATACGACGTGTATAAAGCGAGATTTAGCACGCGCTTTTTCGATCGAGCTTGAGTGAATCGAGTTTTGCGCACGGTGTATGAATTTCAGCCTCAGGTGGTATATATAATTTGCGCCCTAGTAAAGCGAAGGTAATAAGTCACGTAAAGTCGGAATAATCTTATCACTTACGTATCAAACCGTATGTTTTTATACAATTTACGCAAATTCCGATACGCAGGAGCATTTTTAGTTCATATTCTTACTACTTCTTATTCTACAAATATTTTGAAATTTTTTATGAATATTAATTAAAATATATTCATTAAAATTTAGCACTTTTTAAATTGGCTATAATGCTGTGTATTTATAAACTAAAATCACATCACTCAATTTAGGTTGAGTATAAAATTTTACTACTTACAATTAAATAAGTATTTGAAATAATTTTTTTAATTAAAGTACTATATAAAAGATTTGTAATTGTATTTTATATGAAATATAATGCATCATAAATTCTTTCTAAGTATAGAAATAAAAATTAACAATTACAATTTGAGAATCATTTCTTTCTTTTTGGTCGATCAAAGTACGAGAATTATGCAATCTTTCTGATTAAGTTTTTAAATCTCCCAGTGGTTTATCAGCTTTATCGAAATACTGCAGACTTTGCTCCATGTTCAAGACAATTAAAATTTTACTATTAATGACGAAAGAAAGACATTTTATATTTATATTAAAATGCGTAATTTAAATATAAGGACTTAATATATTAATTTGAAAAAAGCTATGTGGAACTAATTCGTCAATGGTTTTTCTAATTGATATGTAGACTGTTGTTAAAAATTATATGATGAATTATTTATCGATAGTATTGAAATAATTAAATTGACGAATAGAAATTTTATAGAGTTTATTATTTGTCTTACAGATATTACAAATATATCATAGTTTTTAAACATTCGCTTAATGCGACCGATATTAGATAATCCGCTATATCCGATATGAAGGTTTCTGCAGTAGCGTTTATATGGCATATGTGTACTCATTTTGCATTATTATAGTAGAAAATTATTTTTTTAATTTTTACTTTTTACTTTTTTAATACTTATAAATTACATACAAGTTACTTACAATTACTATAAATCGATGAGCATTGAAATATCATTTTTCAATTACTATAAATTACATTTAAATTACATACAATTATTATAAATTGTTAAACAGTAAAACATTATCTGAATTAATTCTACTCTTAAGTAACTATCGACACACAGGTGTATTCAAGAAATATATTTATCGAAAATAAGTTTTTGTAATCTTACAAAAAACAGCACAAAAATATTTGCTCTGTATAAAAATAAATCATTCATCATTATATATTTACATTTTACCGCTTCCTCTCACCACCCATCAATTAACACCATAAAAAACTCCAGTCATCCCACCATCATCTCCACCAAAACCTCACGGCTCATATAAATTAGCTCTGCGTTCTCGAGACTCCAAGAGCCAAAATCACAGCCAGCGCTACCAGGAGCGTCGAGGCTACCTCCCTGCCCGCAGGCGACGATGGCTTCGTCGCTTCCTGGCCGTCCTTCTCATACTTCCTTCCGTAAATCCCAAAAGTATGAACATTGTTACTCGGTTTCGCCAGATACATAAGCAACAAAGTGGAGTTGCTATGTCCACTGGCGATGTAGGCGAAATCCCCGTCGCCGCTCATAGGCTGGAGCTCTCTGGTGAGCGTCGTAGGTGTGTAGAAGGCACGAGCTCTGAGATCCGCTCGACGCGTGATTATCAGTGACTCTAGCCGCGTTGGCGCTATCACGTCCCTATCGTTGGGATAGAGCGTGCTGCAGTCCTCGATTTTAGGGCCGGAGCAGGAGACCAGAGCGCAGACCTCGACGCCGGCGGATGATACGTTGCCGAAGTTGCGCACTCCGTTGAATACTACTAGGCGATAGCTGTGAAGTGAATAATGAAGGTGAGATTTTGGTATTTTGTATAGTATTAGAGTAAAAAATTTTTGGTTCTGGTCTATATGAACCAGAAAAAAGAACTTGAGGGCTCAAAAATAAATATTAGATTCAATTTATAGCTATTTCAGCAATAAATTTATACTATTATAAGTTTTAGATTTTGAGTACTTTTCATTTTTTTCTCAAGTGCAAAAATATTTTTTCAAAATTTAAATTATATAAATATTTAATGGAATACAATCAATAATTTATTTATAAAAATAATGATATTTACAAAAAATATCTATTACATATACTCCATGAAATATTTTTATGAAATAACAGTTAATTGAGTACAAAAATAAAAGAATGACAAAAAATAAAAAATATTACAAAGAAGTATGTAGAATAAAAAGTTTCACAGTTCAACAAATAATCTTGAATAGTTCAGGTGTTGATTTGGTTCAAATAGATAAGAGAATAAAATGTTTCATAATGTTGGTGTTTTATAGGGGTCATATCAAATGTATTCTAGTATGAATTATATTATGTCCTCTTTACGTATACCAGTTTTAATGTATATAATGATACGTTAATTAAATTTACACAGAAGCTCCAGAAATTTTTAAATAAATTATTTCCTTACACAAGAAACATAAAGATAGAAAAGGTTTCTTGATAAACATGGTATAAATACTTATTTTGAAGCCTTTAGGACTTAAAAAAAGATAATTAAATTGGATGAAGTAATTACAGACGTGCATCAAAACATATTTTCTAAAAATAAAGTATTTTAATTTCTTAAGTTTAAGCGAAATTAATTTTTATAACCGCCGAATATATTAGTTTTAGAGCAACTATTTAATTTTTCTAGTTTTTTTACGTGTCTTATATTTAGAATTTTAAAAAGTTTTTATAATTTTTTTTTCACGTATTTAATGATTTTTTATTATAATGCTTAAATCTCTATATTATCCTAAGTTTTTTTCCCTAAAAATGAAAGCTTTATTTTATTACTATTCTAATTTTGGAAATTAAATATTCTAAACATTCTAATTTCTGTATATTTATTTTTGATGCTTAAATCATCGACAATATGAAGATTCTAAACTTAAAAAATAAATAATGTTAATATGAAAATTATTTATATGAATTTCTATATTTACAGCACTTAACTAAAAAATATTCTGATAGTCGGTCCCTCCTATCTTCACCTTTCACGATACTCTCATACATTTCAAATGTTACATCAAATTATATTTTTCCAAAAATACCAAACTGATAAAAAGCATCCAACTGAAACCTTCCAAAACACAAACCACTCTTACCTATACGCCACAGCTCCAGGCTTAGCCGCGAGTTTCTCATCATAGCTCGTCTCCACATGAAAATCACAGCACAGTCCTCGATCACACAAAGTCGTTATATGCGAACCCTCCTTGGGATCAAGAAGGCTCGAGGTATACGGCTTCAGATCATCCCTGAACGCTGCCGCCATAGGTGAGCTTGTAGTCGGGGGATTCACAGCTGGGACAGTTGGTACCTCTGCCTGCTTGAAAACATGGACGAAGGATTTGCCGGCTCGTATGTCCTCCACTCGATTTCTGCGGTCGAGTTTTGGGATCTCGGCTACCACGAGGGCATTGGATGTAAAGCCGGGCCGTTCGTAGATCTTGATGGGGCCGCTGCGACCTACGTAGATACCGCTGCCTGCGATTATAAACGGAAAGAGTCAGAACCAGTCGCAGTCAGAGAGGAAAAACGTTTTTTTTTTAAGATCATGGAAGTGACTGATTGTAGGTTTGTGTTAATTTTTTTATTAGAAGTTATATTTGATTTTAAGGATTCGTCGGAATGACGTGGATAAGTGCTAATAAAAATAAGAACGAGATTAAGAATTATGAAATAAAAATAAGAATTACGATCACGGTGACCGATATTGAATGTGGGTGAGTACTTCAAATTATATTGTATTGGACTTGAAAAATCTACGTAGCCTTTTAATAGTTTGTCATAAATTTTTACAGCAGTTTTATTAACTTTTGTTTTAGAATGACAACTCTGGCAGTTTTTTATGTTATGAAGGCTATGAAAACATGGAAATGTACTAAAACACAATGTTAACACAATGTGCACACAATGTAAAATTTTATTCTTAAACAAGTTTTTTTATTTTACGCGTGACTAATAGTAAATAGATAACAGATAATTTGTGCCAGTTATTACGTATAAATAAAGACATTTCTGTTTATACCGCAATAGAATTTTACAAATATGTCGAACAGAGCTCAAATAAAAAAATGTTAAGAAAATTACGATATTAATACAAAATTTAACTGTATTCTGCATTGATTCGATAAAACGGTCAGAAATTTTATGAACTAAAATACTGTAAAGACCGATACCGATCTAATTTAAAAAACGCCAAACCGTCATTCGCACCAAATTCACTTCCCGTACTAAAAATCATCCCACCAATAACTCACCTCCACTGGCAGTCAAACTATCGCTGTACCCAGCCGCCAATAGATTAACATCAGCTCCGTAGGCCCAAGCAGCTTGCTCCTGAACGCCCACGTGGAAAGGCAGCTCGTCAAACCAATGAGTCGAGAAAATCACATCCGTGACATTGGGATTTCTCACAAAGAACTGGGACGGCTTCTCGCTCAACATATCGAAACAGACGAACTGACCAAATGTGACGCCGAAATCGGTCCGGAAGATGGACACTTCCGGCTGGGCTGTGACGTTGGTGCCGTCCTCGTTGAACAGGTTGTACTTACGATATTTGGCTACCACTCGACCCTTTCGGTCGAATACCACATTTGTATTGTAGAGAAGAAAGCCATCGCGTGAGCAGTTGGCAGCACTGGGAGGGTAGCAGTCAACACGCTCGTGGTGGTTAACCGCCACGTACATCCGGAACTCGCGAGCCGCGCAGGAGATGCTTTGCAAGGACTGTTTTTGGGTTAAAAATGGAAATTAGTTTTGCCGAGGAATTGTATAAGCAATATATCGGTAAGAGGGTATTGATCTATAATAGAAATATAGCATTGTGATAAGCAAGGGAATAGTTTATAAAATTAATTGAGGTGACTGTAAACAATACAGTTTTTTATAAAGAAAAAGATTAAAAATTATTATAATTAAAAAGAAAGTTGTAACGAAATTTTAGGATGTAAAGGAAAAATATGTAGTTATCAACAAACAAGACTTAGATAATTCATGCATTTTGTTCTAGAAACCGAAGAGATTTGCTTTTCCTCATCAAAGGTTATAATTAAAACTACTTTTTCATCAGTGATTGTTGGCAAATCGATTTTTTGCGTACCATACTTCCTTGTAAAACGTTGTATAATTTTTATTTAAAACGAGCCATTTGCTATTGCAAGTGTTTACGTTGTTATTTTTTAATTTAATTTTTATTATATCAAAAGTTAAAATCAATTACGGTTTCTTAAAAGCGAAAACGTTAAACACACGAAAGGATATTTGCATTCAAAAATGTTTAATTTTTACATGCATTGAAGCAAAGGAACCAAAAATAATTGGATCACAAAGATTATACACTGCAGCATTGCGTAATGGCACAAATACAGTCGGCACGTCTTGGCTCTTATGAAGTCGTTTTTATTTGGCTATTAGCTCTGATTATAGAACTTTAACGAGTTAACATGCGTTGACGTATACAGTCCTTATTAAATTATTAAACCCGATGAAGTTGACAAACCGAGCCAATGATTTTATCCCTTTACAAGCAGAAAATTTGGATTTTCATAAACCATTAAAAAATGAAACAAAAAAATCCATATAAGTACCCAATTATTGTACGTGATAAAGCTCATAATAACAAACATTCAAGTTTCAATTACACTTGCAAATGAATATTCTATACCATATTCTCAATTAAAATTACACGATGAATCACCACGAATATTTTTATCTGGAAATTCCCAGCGTTAGCTACGCATTAGAGCACTTTAAAAATGTCGCAATCCACGCCGTATGTCAATTCACCAAATTCAGGCTAATATATCGCAATTAAAAACCGGGCCTGTCAACCAGACTATAACCATCACCTGTGCAAACATTAAACTATACAATGCGCATTGAAATTCCTTGATACAGTTTCTATAGATCAGAGCAGCTAGGTAAGTAGATCAGCAGTTCAAGATCGCGCTAACGATTAAACTCCTACCTTTTTGTACTTGGCATCGGTATCGCAGAGCACCACTGTCTCATTAGGATTGGGAATATACGAGGCTGTATCGCGGTAATAAGCCCGGTATTCCGTCTCGTTCATGCGTTTCTCTCTTGGTCCGTCCTTTGGTAGGCTTGTTAAGCCGAATTCCGGAAAGACTATGATGTCTACGTTCTGTAATTAATTAATGTAAAATTAGGATGCATGAATTGTAGTTTAAATACTAGTTTGTTTATCATTGAGACTACAAATAATTTTATATAGTTATTATTTTGGGCGAAATTGGACTTAAAATTTATGTTAAGTATTGTCCAGCTATACAAATTTTCTGTAGTTATTTCTCGCAGTTAATTAAATATATAAAATTTGTGTAAATAAAACTTAATTATGTTACTTTCACAAATGTAATTACATGAATAATTTGTACTTTTGACACTGTAAGTTTGTGTATTTAATATAATATTTATATTTTTTTAATATATATTAAACACAAATTTTTTAATGCGTATATTTTGTTTATTCTGTGCAAAGAATTTGTTTTTTAAAAGTTGTCAAAATATTTATTTATGACATGAAAAACAAAATTCTTAAAACTTATCGAAGATTAATGCTACTATATCACTATCTAAAAATTTGTTACTTTTTTAAATAATCATCGATTTGTTTTTTTAACTGTTGTGAAAGAACGTATATCTAAGAACATGCTAAGTCAACAAAAAGAAGTATAATAGCTGAAAAAAAAACAAATAAGTCATTAAACCGTTACATAACGTAACGTGTCGTAGCCATTTAGCTTATTAAGCTAATAAATTGATGAAGTCAGTACTAACTATATTTATCAGATGTGAAACTACATTTTAAACATTTGAAATGAACTATACATATAGGGAATTTTAAATGATATTTTGCTGGTATACGTAATACGTAAGCTTCTAAAAATGCCTATATTTTTCTCGACATGTGTGTAAATATTTTACAAAATACGGCAAATAAAGATAATCATTGGTTTTGTATAGTCTTTTAATCATTGAAAAATATTTTTCTGCTTTCGTTAACTTTGTTAAATCGTAACAATTGTAAGCTTATTAAAGGAACATAATTATATTTTTAAGAGAAGTCTAAAACACTTTAAGAACTCAAAAAGATTAAAGAATTAATTATTAAATAATTCAACTCACATAAGATGAAGCATTTTTGATGATTGTCCGATAATTGTTTGCATTTGCCTCCGCAATCATTTGGCCATCATCTCCATCGGTTACCGGATGGTACTCCACGACAGCACCAATGTAACTTGGAGAACTTGCAGGGGAAATCTATAAATAAATGCATAAAACAGATTTATTTACGGCACTATAAATCCTAATTTTTATTGTTTTCTTTGTTTACTCAAGACCACATCTTCTAACTATAATCAAACTGTCAGCACAGTATAATAATGTTTTTTCTTAAAGTGCAATCTACATGTATTAAACAAAATCTTTATTCGTAATAAATGATTGAAACTATTAAAAAATTACTTACTTGAAGTGAAGGCTTGGAGAGTGTTAAAAGAACACCAAGCCGTAGTAGATGAGGTATCATGATTGATGGTTTTTCTGGAAATAAAATCAAAGTTGAATAATGATTCTGCGCACATTCTCACGTATAATAGGATCTGCACTTTAATCTTTGAAACCAGGAAGTCGGTAATTTTTCGGAGTTTTATAACAATTTTAGTACTCATAATAAAATTGTATTCTTTTCCGTCCTTACATTTACATTACAAAGATTTTTAGACAAGTAAAATTGTTGCGAAATTTAAAGTTTAAACAATTAAAAGAATGTTTTTAATATCTCAATTCAATGAACATTAGTTACTAGAAGCGAGACAATAGAAAAGTTCAAGAATAAATACACATTTGCTATTACATAAATCCATGTAGGTAGGTATAATTTTCATTTACAATCAATGCATTTAATATAGTTTATGTAAATTGTTTATTAAGAACATTAAATACTTTTACTACAAATTTTTCTCTTCTCTTATGTTACTATTTATTAAAGTAGTTGAATTAATTAAAAGTTTATTGACCATGTTAATTTTTTATAAGCATGAACTTGATTTTAACGATGTGAAAATCTAAAAATAAATAGCGTTCCTGTACTTAAGTTATGTCATTCATGTATAAAAATTAAATAAGAATTACAAAAAAATAATTGTATTATTATAAAAACAACTATTGAACTAATTAAAACTTTTTAAGAAAATGCCTGTAATTTAATATACCAATAATAAAATGTTTCGACAATTTCTTGTAAGTATAAACAATATTTAAAACGTTATTAAAATAAAAATATGTTTATTCACATAACATACATTTTTATTTAGAGTCACGAAAATATTTCTTTTAATTTCATTTATTTGTATTAATCAAACTTATATTTCAAGTTAATATATTAGAAAAAATTTCTAGTTCAAATGACAATGATTTAGGGTTAAGGACTTGAGTTATAATAAATTCTGAAACCTTGTCGTATTAAAACTAGGATTTCGTATTTCTGTATAAAAGCAAGGTTGTAGTTGTTTAACAAATAACTGCCGCTATCTGTTATATAAAATCTATATACCTACCCTGGTAGAATCGTTGCTGAATTGTTACTCGGACTTCAACTAGAATTTTCTGATATCGGTGGAATTTAGGTTACGAATCTGACCACAAATCTGACAACATGGATTTTGTATCAATTTCTAGCTGAAATCCGGGGAACGAGTATAATAATATATTTTGATATAATGATTTGGTTCACGATAAACTATTAATTTTTGAGATAATATTAAATTTAGAGCAAAGAAAACAAAATTAGAAATTCTTATTTTCATTTAATTTTTAAAATCCTCATTATATTTGACCATTACAGTACCAGAAAGCCAATATTAGTGCGTTTCATGATGGAAACTTTTTCTACAATTAATTAATGATATAAAATACCTTTTATACCAGTTTTCTGAATGCGATAAATTCCCTTAAAATTTCGATACACAAAAGTTTAATAAATTACTCATTACATTTAATAAGTTAAAAATTTGGAATAAAGTAGTTTAAAAAGATATACCATAAAAGCAAATTTGCTCTATCAAGATTAAGCTTCAATCAAAAAAGCAAATTAAAAGAACCAATTTCTTTCATTTTAAATTTAAAAATTTTGATTTTAATTTTATCGTAAATCTATACAAAAATAATATTTAAGGAAGAAAAAAGTACAGAATAAATAAAATTAATCAAAAAATAGAGAACATATTTTTTTATTTCAAGTGGTATTTTCAGTGATATATTAACAATGTCATTATTCTAAATTTAGTAATTTTTATTAATTAATCTTTTTTTCATTTTGTTGAAAACTCTTCAAAAATATACTTCGTTATTAATATAATTACAATAAAATTTTAAATAATTATTTTTCTAATAACCAATTTAAAATTGTATAGCCTCCTTTAAAAAAGTTAAAAATATGTAATTTATTATTGAAATAATTAAATTTTTATTTAAATGTCACTATTAAGCTTTATAATTTAATTTTTAGCATGAATCATAAAATAAATGTAATGTTAAATTACATAAATCAGTAGAGCAATAAGATGTAATCATTAATCTGCTTCTTGGAATTTTAGTTTTTTCATTAGGAAGGAAAGTATCGGTATAAACGATCGGGGTCAAATCAAAAGTCATTCAATTTAAATGCACAACACTAAGTTAGATTTAAATACGTTTAAAAGAAATTTTTTCGCAACAATTCGAACTAAAATTAGTTGTTTTAGTGAATAACGTTGTCCATTATTTATATAATAATAAACACTTTGCTTGTATATTAAAAAATACATATGTATATACACGATAAGACACAATTCGTTAAAATTATAATTTTGAAATTGTAACTTAAACTACTACTAAAAAATGTTAGTATACTAATAATTAATATTCAACTTAGTCAATCCAGGTGTCAATCCCCACTTCCTAACACCAAAAACACTATTAAAAATTCTTTACTCAGATTCAAAACAACAACCTTGCAACAATAACCCGCCTGAATAAAACTCAACAATTATCAACAAAAGCAGACGAACCACAGAAAAATCCATTTACCTCGCAGTTACTCCAACAGCAGCACTAGATCCAACAACCCGCACTCTCCAAAAGCATCCACCGGCACTAAGAAAACCGAGCTCTCGCACGCAGGTAAAACGAAAAAACCAACGTGCTCCCACCTTCAATCAGCTGCTCAGGTGCAGAAGCATGCGCACTAAGCTAGGTAATTCCGCGCCTTATTCGAGACTGTGTATAACTGCTCGTTTCTCGCGGCGCGCTTGTATAGCTAGCCGTGAGAGCAGCGACGTTTGCGCGCACAGTGGCTGAAGAACGAGTGCGGTAGCGGATAATATAGGTAACGGATTCGCTGATGGCTCGTTTTCACGCGACCGGATGAGAAGTTTTTTTTTCTTTTATGTTGGAGACTGCTTTTTTGCTGTGCTTTGCTTTTATACAGTAGACTTGAAGTACCTGTATAATTTTTTCTAGCGTTATTTTTTTCGTTTGTTTGTAATGAAGCTTCGTGATTGAAGCGTGTAAGTATAGGCATTGGCTTCTGCAGTGATTTATTTTATTTTGTATGGATACTTAATAATTATATATTTTTCACTAGAGTGTGTATATGAAAATATGAGATAAAAGACAAAATAGTTGTTAGCGTTTGAATTACGCATTTGAAAAGTGTACATTTAATTTTTAATCTTATTAACTTTGGGTTAATAAATATAGATTCAAGCTTAACGCTACAATAAGTATTTCAAATTCTTACGGGTAATATAATTGTTACTAATGTAACATTTCAGCATAAAGAACATTAAGACCGTGCTTCTTTGATTTAATCTAATCATGATTATTAGAAAGAATCTGCGTAAAGATGTTTGAAATTCTTGTTGATAAACTCAGTATCACGTTACAAATCATAATAATTTTTAACTATTCTTATGTGATTGGTTGTTGCTTTTATGCCAAATTATTATAAATTTGGCTGCCTTGTGCAAACATTTTTTATAACTTATACAATAGAACTTATGCAAGAGAATACAATACAAATTTTTATTTTTAAGATATAAAAAAGTAGGTATTTTAAATGAGTATGAACAACCATTAAAAATTAGTAAGTAGTGAATGATTTTTGCGAGAAGGAGGAGAGACATGGGGCGCCCTGAGACACACATGCGAAACTTTAATATTTCATCTATTGTGTTTTATTAATTTCCATTGAAAAGAAAACACTTGTTTTATTTCCACAAATACCATTAAATCTTCGAAAAAATCATCTCATGAAAATTACGAATTCAATTTAAAATAGATCCCTGAAGATCTGGCAACCAGACATACAGCAGAAAAAGAACCTATATCTACTACCCCAGAACTAAAGCTTGAATTAGACCTAAGTGTAGTTAATACCAACTCATCCCCAGACTTGATAGACTACAAATGATAAATCATTCAATTAAAACTTATACAGTAAGTACTATTTCTGATTATCGCCAATCAATATTTAGAGAGCAAAACCTTCAATAAAAGGTGATCCAACTTTTTACTAATCCTTATTCCAAAACAATCTAAAACAAGATCCGCTTTTCCCTAAACAAAAACTTAAAAAGAGAGAACAAGAAAAAAAATAATAATATTACCAGCTAAGAACAATCTAAAATTTGCTATAAGGAATTTATAACTCATAAATTTAAATATTTCTCCAATTCATAAGCCTGAATTAAGGCACAGCATCTCAGCACCCAAGGCCCTCTACTTACAGTAAATTTAAGAATATAAAATTCGCTTTTGTGTGCGAGTTGTTGAAGGTAATGACAAATTAAATTTCTGTTTTATCAGCAGTAGATATGATCTGATTACATAGGAAAAATTAAGCGCGCAAACTTGCCCCTGGGCAATAGCGTCCCTTTCTTTCCTACACATTTTTAATAAATTATTTATTTATATATAACAATTTAAATAACAATACACAGTTAAAAATATTTCGTATCTTATAATTCGTTAAAATTGACGTAAAATTTTCGTTATATAAATATATAATAAAAGCATTGAAATAACGATTTTTTTCGTCAAATAGGTGTAGAATTTTCATAACGATTTTCTTTTCGTAAAATACGGAAAGTACGATTTTTAAGTACGATTTTCATGAAATACGGACAAAAGTACGAAACATTTTTAACTGTGTAATTTTTTAATTCTGAAATAAAATTTATCATAACGATTACAACTGAATCATAACATAACAATGATTTTTTCTGATGATAAATTATTCAATTAGGCATTAAATCAAGCAAACATAATAGATATACAAGGTATTTTAAGCAAAAAATTTCTTCTTCATTTTTACGACAGTTATCTTACGTTATCTCACCTTCATGCGATATCAAACAAAGCCGAATAATTAAAATAAAATAGTGTCAGCAAGTATACCCTAAGGCAGAGAAATTTTAAAGAGCATCAGATAGTAAATACCAAGT
>UELX01005548.1:0-13354 GCA_900480035.1 Eupelmus urozonus | reverse complement strand
GAGGCACTGGTCGTGCTAAATATTTTATTTTCCAGTGTCTGGCGCCCAGAAGGGAGTAGGCCTTCTGCCTCTCCCGGATTTATATTAATTTACATTGTTCATTTAAAAAAATAGTTATTCGTAATTTAATTTGATTTTATTCTTATTTTATTCTAATTGTTGCCCTACCAAATAATCGGGGACACGCGGAGCGAATACCACGCACTCCGTAAACCCCCCGTTATAACCTACAACACTAGACTACCTGGGCGAATACTATACAGCGTTTCCCCCGCCCACCGCCAAGAAGGCGCTGTACCCTCGACGATCTCGACTTACCTTATACTACCTCAAATACATATGTACACATTGGCCGCCATCTTTGCCCTATAATGCCCCAGAATCGAAGGCCGCCATCTTTGCCCTATAATGACCCATATACTACTTATGTACGAATAAAATTTAGGGCCTGCTGTGACAAATGAGGTTATGTGGCTATATTCTCCATAGCCTTCCAACTCATTCGTCATGTCTTCTAAAAGTCTACCTGTTGGTACTCTATACTCTCCCGGAATTTTTCTATGTAAATGAAGCTCTATAATGCCCCAGAATTGCTCCATATATTACTTCTGTGCTGTTTTAAATTAATTTGCGTAAAGCGCAGCACTTTGATTCGTCGTATCACTTTCTGTTAGATACTCTTAGTATACACAGTTCACTGTTTGCCGATATTCTACTGTGCTCTGTATAATTCCTTAAGTATCCCCTTGAATGGCAGCTTCGAACACTGCAGAATAGATTATAAAAATTGCTATTTTAGAAAAATAAAATTTTCTACTACCAGTAATTATTAATATGAAAACTTTAAAGATTGAGCACAAGTAATTTTTAAACTAAACACTCGATTAATTTTATTAAATGAGTTATTAAATGCAAGTTATTACAATATTTATTAGATGCTCTTAATATAGACAACTGGTGGCTCGCTAATATTCTACTCAATTAAATTCTAGCAGCTACATTTTATATGAATGATAAGATATTACTTTAAGAAAGGAAAGCGAGTCCATCTGGCGATAAAAACATCAACCAGAAAGAAACATAATTTCAAGTAGATAGATAGATGAATTATGTTTTATTACACATCTTAGTACAGATATTAATACAATTCAGTCTCTTACAAGGCGGCAACAGCCAAAAGTAAAACGTGTTAGATATAAATTCAAAGTTATAATATACTTAAATCTATCAATCACTACATACATAAAATTATAGTCAATGTAGATTAAGAAATAATATAATTTGTCAAAAGATAAAGTAAAATCAGAAAATTGTCAAAAACGAAAAAAAAACATAATAAAAAACTGATCTCAATGACCCAATATCAAGGTACATTACTCCTAGGTGTAAAAATAAAGCACTTCGAAAAGAACTATTACTTTGCACATTTATTTTTGACTATCAGCAATAGAGAAAACTGTCAGTATATTATAAAAAAAGTCAACACTGGTAGTCATAAACAAAACAAAATTTGACTTAAACAACATCGATTGAAAACATGCTTCCTTAACTTTATAATTTTATTATATTACTTTTTGTACAATATAAAATTAAATGCCAATTGTAAATAATACTAAATAACAAATAAATAAAATAATGCAAGCTAAAGCAATATTATTTAAAATATAAATTAGTCTCTCAATTTATTTTGTACAATTTTATACCTTTCTCGCATTCTTTCCTTAAAGTGCCCGCATTCTGTAAGTCAAATATACACTATTTTCACTATACACATGTACAAAATCAATGTAAAGTCAAGCTTTAAATCAATTCTACGGTCGTCACTTACAGAATACGGTCCATAGACCATTATATAATGAAAATATTTCCTGACAATGCTAACCTATTTTAAAGTAATTTTATATAAAATTATATGTATTAATAAAATGATGATTTTTTCGTTAAATGCATGAGGTAGGTAGTTAAGAAAAAACATCCGTCTTTGAGCCAAAGTGTAAATTTTATTTATTAAAAATCCGATGTATCCACGGATTTACCAGCGTCCTCTTCTAGGCAAAAAATTCAAGTTAAAATTGCTTGGTATAATATTCTATATGAGAATTCAGTTGCTACAGTCACTTTTTTATTCAGAAGATCTTTTATGTTAACCTTAACATTTAAAAAGAATTATGAAATTTTTTTATAGAGTTTTTTATATTTTATATAAAACTATACTTTTGAGTAAGAAATAATCTATGAAAGGATAAAAATAATTGCTTTTTAATTTCTATCGCTAAATAAA
The DNA here is from genome assembly GCA_900480035.1 of Eupelmus urozonus. Lineage (NCBI taxonomy): Eukaryota > Metazoa > Arthropoda > Insecta > Hymenoptera > Eupelmidae > Eupelmus > Eupelmus urozonus. The sequence goes on along the minus strand of UELX01005548.1, from coordinate 11,073 downwards.
TATAAGAATTGAAAATTCAAATGTTTTTAACCATTTCTTTTTAGTTTTAAAAAATAATGGAAATAACAATGCGTTCAACTTGGTTTCACTCACTTTTATCTTAATGCATTGAAGAGAATATAAACAAATTTCTAATATAAATTGCCCGGTTTTTTAATTTTATACGATCATATCAAGTTAATTTCAGATTTATAAGAAAAATTATAATTATAAACTTCTTATAAAAATTAACGATGTGTTTGACTGAAAATATTTTCTACGATCCATTTAATGCAACATCGTGGAAAAGAACGCAATCTAACAATGAGTATATTAAAAAAATAATTTTTAATTCTCCTTTAAACTACATTAAATTTCAAATAATTTTTGGAATTTTTTATCGGGAAAAATAAATTATGAAAAAAAAATCTAATCCCGCCATAAAAACATCAACATCAAGTATAAACTACGAATCCCCTTAACAAAGATACCCTAACTGATCAGCAGCAGGTTCAGACTCCAGCATCTAGAGGTCGCCATCTACCACACACCGGCCGAACAGCAACCGGCGCATTCTTCGCTCGCGCAGGTGAGTATCACAGATGCTCCGCACCTATATACATAGATATACAGCCATATACAACACACACGCGCCTTCCTCCAACATATAAGCATCACATTCGTTACGTCAGAGTAGGTGCGCGCGCTCGCTCACAGCTGATGTCCCTTCCCCTTAATACTCTACGTAGGTGCGCGCGCGTGGCAGAAGAGCGACACGCTTGCGCGCACTTCAGCGCCACACGTTTTTATATATACATATATACAACACAGGACGCGTCCCTTTCGTTGGGCGGCCAGGACGCGTATAGTCCTGACTGAAACTCCACGATCGCAGCATTCCCAGTGTTATACATTATCGACCGAAAAAACATTCGGCCGGCGCTTAAGCACAGTACGTATATATATAATATCAGTCGTGCGCGTCGCTTCCAGTGCGCGTGTGGCGTAACCGGTTATACGAGATTCTCCAGCCTCACCGCACAGAAAAACACACGGACAGTGCTTCGAGAGATGCGAACATACATACGTATGTATGTATGATCTCATCTCTCTCCGTCTGCATCTCGTGCCCCCCTCTGTTATCAATCAGCAGCTTTCGACGCAGGCGCGCCGGAGCTTTATGTGCCTACTCAGCGTCTAAAAAGTGTATATCACCGTGTATCATCACCCGATAAGCTGGGAGTTGCGCAAAACTCTGCGCGACTCCGGAGAGCGGTTTTTTAAAAATTCTGTTGATAGGCGATATCAAGTTTTTTTTTTGTATTCAGACGCATAAATAGAGCCGAACTTGAATCAATACTGGCGAGGCTCGCGCTAATCGTGCAGATATATGGAGGGGTCGATGCAAAAGTGAATCAAACTCTTTTTGCAAATCTGTTTTTTTTTTAACGAAGAAAGATCTATCTATCTTAAATTTTAAGATTGCAAATATCGGTTACCCTTGGATTCTACACTATCCAAACACACTACTAAAGTAAATACATATATCGATTTTCCGAATTAAATATTAGTCAGCTTCACCACACTCCGACCTCTCCATACATCTACACCTCCTCGTCAGCTTCATCAGAGCTCGACAACTGGAGCGCCGATAAGAATATCCGCGTCTGCGAGTTATAAAAAGCGCGAGTGTTTTGATAAAGCCGTCGATTAATTCGGCGCGCCACGCACACACCCAAACCCACATACACACTCTTAGGGAGGGGAACTGCGCTTCTCCGATGCTTCTCGGCACGCCGATGATTCCACGCGCGCGCGCGCGCACGGCCTAGACTCACATCCTGCAAGTCACGCCAACACAGACGCGCGCGGCGAGCCGTGAATTTTTCGTGCCCCCGACGCGCTCCCGCAGTCATGCTCTAGTCGCCGCGTCGCGTACACGCACACTTAACGATTCCGCGCTCTCCTCATCTTTGACCTTAGGAACGGCGCTGCCCCCACCGCAGGTTGAAGATTTCGGAGGCCCGCCCGTATAGCTGAGGAGGGAATCGGATGCCAGCCCAGAGTAGTTTACGTGCCGAGCGCGCCAGCTGACTCCGGCCACATTAGATCGGGAGCGCGCGACAGCGAGACAACCTGCTGAGTTTTTATATCTGCGCTGCTGCCGCTGCTGGTTGATTGGTGAGTAGCAGGCAATTCTGTAACTTTTTTATGTTTTAGTGTGGGATCTTTTTTTTTTCTTTTGGGAGATGTTGGGTAAGAGATGGTTTATTGTTGAGCGCCAGGGCTTTGTGAAGGAGTTTGCGGCATGTTGCTGGAATTTAGGCTGTTCTTGTCAATGACGGGCGTGATGAAATGCGTCGATCGAGGAGAGATCGCGGGGTTTGGAGGATAAGTTTTGCAATGGGGGACTGAGTGGAGGATTTTTAGATTTTTATGGAGATCGGGTTGCCTTGGTTTGTTTGGAGGATCGGTGGTTTGGTTGGGACCGGACGGAAATTTACCTGGCGTTGTTGAACTGGTTACCGGGAACCTCGAGGTCGGTGAACTGTCAAAATTAACTTTACGCGCAGCATCCTGAACAGATTATAGTATCTCTTTTGATGTGCGTGGGTGTTATGCACGTCGTATATGGTTTTATGTCATAGTTTTATGACGCATTAATGTTAGGAATGTTGAGCTCTAATAGTATTTTAATGATTGTTTGGGTTATTTTTCATGCTGTAATTATAATTGAACAAAAGCGTGATCTTGGAGGATGAAAATTTACTTTTAGAATAATTAGGATTTCTTTTATCTTATTTTGTTTAGAACCATATATATTTTTGTTTAATTTAAAAAATATTTTATTTAGAATATACAGTTTTCAGAATAGAAAAATACCAACTTATGTCAATTATTTCCTTGAGAGTATTTTAAAGTGTTTAGAAGTTACAATTTTATATTTATGGACTATGATATTATTGTAATTTATCTGATTTACAATTATAGAAATAATTATAGAAAATTCTATTTTTCCAACACTTTCAGCGTACTTTTTTTTTATTTAAAACAACAACATTCTTAGTAAATACATGTAATTACATTGTAATAGATAATTATAAAATATGCATTGAAAAAAATTTTAATGAAATCGTGTCATATTTGAAAAAAAAAATTGTAATACATCTACAATATTTTTTTAAACTATAAAAAATATGTATAAAAAATTGCTTCGTAAATTCTTTAAAAACAAATATTTAAATAAAACAATGAAATGGTAAAACACTTAAAATAATTAAAAAATTCTCAATAATATTAAGTTTAGTCACCAAGTTTTGATATTAAATTATATAAAACATTCAATTGCCACGGATGTAGCATAAGTAGAAAAATGCACGCGTCATCAAGTTGATAATATGAGGACGAATTGAAATAAAATACCATAGACACATTTGAAGCTTTAGTGAAAAGTAGATCTACTGTGAGTGCAATAGGTCCTGGATTCAATTCATAAACCTGTAAAAGTGAAATCTTTTAATTCGAGTCCTTCTCCCTTTAATTTTCCATTAGTTTATCGAACATGAATTTATATCAATCTTGTGCAAATAATTTCGCATATTTCAAATAAACTGTTTTTCAGAATCTGAAATAATATTTTTAAAAAATACATTAATATTTTAACAGTGATAAAAGCATTCTATTCATTCTTATTATTCATATTTTAAATAATACAAATGACTAAATTGTTATTTTTTTTATATTATTTATATCGATACTTATTGAGTTCGAATAGTAATTTTATTTAAATACGTACTTAAATTTTTAAACATTAATAAATATAATTCTGTTTATAATGTGTGATTGTCGAGTTTTTATTATTGTTGTTGATCGATGGTGTTGATTTATGTAAATATTGTTCTTATAATATTAATAAAAAAGAATTTAAAAAAAAATAAATAAAAACTTATTTAGCACAAATTACTTAAACACTATCTTAATTTTCCAAGATAACTACTTAAAATTAAAATAAGTCTTCTACTGTTTATTATCTCTATTTATTTGCAAATTTTATACTTGGCTCACTTTTTTGCACTCGTATTCTGTTTGCGGTTTCTTCTTGTCGTCTGCTTGCGTAGATACGTAACCCAAGTAGTCACGCCTCATCAAGGTTAAGTGGATGAAATTAAAATGCTAGAGACATAATATACGCTAAGAGAATATCACATTGGACGAAGCTCCATAAACCGCACTCAAAAAGTTAAAACAATATATATAAAATCTGCATAGTATACTGCATAATTAATCATTGAATTAGCACAAGATCGTCATAGAATTAGTTTGGCATTCAATTGTAGTCCTTTTGTTTCATCTTACTCTTATTGTAAATTAATGATAAAAAATACAGATAGATAGATAGATAGATATAATTTATTATTGCATAATCTATTATACAGTTCATATTGCTATATTTTTTGATTATTGCGAATCTTATTTTACTAAAAGTCCTCAATAATACTATTTTTTTATTTCATAATTCCTTAGTTATTGGCATGTGATTAAAAAAGGATTTAAAAAAAAAAAAACGTTTACTTTTAGATTACTCGGTTAAAGCTAAATTTCACTTCTCTGTTCCATGCGACCTAAATTTAGTGATCGAAGTTTTTTCATTGGTAGAACCAAAGTTAATCATTCGTAAAGGCGCCTACAATGATTTTAATCAGCTTCAATCAAAGATATTAACTATCACATTTTTAATATTGCATGACTTCTTTTTATTACACAGTAATATCTTATAAGTTTAATACTGATACTATAATTTATTAGTTAATATTATAAAAGTTTTATTGCAGCTTCTTGTTTTATCCCTTTAAGTTTTTAAAAATATTTTTGATACACATTTCTAGTTTTAAAACTAAATCATCGCTCTAAATAAATCGAATTTCACTAATTAAAAAAATAATTTTGAAAAGCAAAAATCCTTATTTTTATATTTCTTGTATGAAAACTGCATTAGTGTAAAAAGCATATCAGTGTTTCACATTAAAATTGGCTTGGTAATTTATATTGGATTTTATCAGCCGTGACCTTCTAAAATCTACTCCCGTGAACTTTGCACTCCAGACATCGCTTTGTGAAATGAATTAAAAGATATGCAACTAACAACAATATATAATCAGGCATTTACATGAAAAAATCTGTTTGGTAGCTAAATTTTAATATCAATCTGTAATAAAGTCAGAGGTGAAGGTGATTGATAATTAGTAAGTTCATAAAAATTTAGATTATATGAAATGAATGATTTAATTTGAGTGATACATTTTTAATGGTACTGTAAATAAATGTAAAACTAATTATAAGCCGATTGACTTTTTATCGTTTATTTTTGTGATTTAGAAATTACTTATTTTATTCCAAACATTTTTTTATGCAACCGCTAGAGTATAGAAAAGGTAGCATATTGACACATATTTTTCAGCGGTTACGCTGTGTTTGCATAATTATCAGTTTAATGCAAAGCAGTTCACACTCTGCGTAAAGATAAAAATGAAAAATTATTTTACGAATAATATACTATTACCTTATATTTGGAACTACTTGCAAGATTTTCCTAAAATTTGATGTAAGTAATTTTTGAAAATCGAAAGGAAAAATGGTTATAGAAAATTTTAATTAATTTTATTACAACAATATTGAACTAAGATTAAACGATATTTACTGTTATCTTCTATTTACTAAATCTTCAGAAAAAAATAGATTCGAAAAAATATGTACAACATTTACTTTGATAATGTTTATATTTTATTTTAGAATTAAATAAGTTTTCAAAATCTTACAATAATAGTTTTATAAAGTAATAGTTATACATATAATTATATTAGATGAGTAGAATTAGCTTTACATTTTTTATGTTCGATAATAATCCTTACTTATCGCATACTTAACTATCATGCAAACATTAGCTTTTGTCATTAAAAATAATTAACAAATAATTTTTCTATTAACGATAAAAAATGTTTCGAAGGGATAAAAATTATTTATTATCTAATTGCGGTTGGTAATAAGATTCGTTCTTTCATTAAGCTCATTTGCAATTTGTGAATAACAATTATGATAATTATATAATTTGTGAATCTAGGAAAGTGTATCTTTTCACTTTTATACAAGATACCATTAAATCTTGTTTCTAAGATTATGAATGTATACTTGTAGTTGTTTAATTCTTCTTATTCAAATAGCGACGGAAAAACTAAAATATTAATGATAATTTTTAATTAGATATCCATGACAAAAATTTACTCTAAGTTTCGAAATATGTTTCTTCAGTCTTAGCGGGTGCAGACTTCAAATATGACCACAAGAACATAAATTTAATACTACTACTATATTAACTATATATTTCTTAAACACAATAAAATTTAAGTTATAAAAATCTTTCTTTTTATTTAAAAACAATGTCAATCATTTTAATATTATTTGTTTTCTTCTCTATTATGTTCCGTAAACTTTACTTTTCAAAATATTTTTCAAATACTTACATTAAGTTATAAAATAAATCTTAAAAATTGTAGCTATATAGATTAGAATTTAGTATGAAAGAATGAATATATTATTTTGCGAGTGATTATGAAAAATAATAAAATGACGTAAAATTGCTAATAATTGAATTTACTATGTTGTATGGTTATTAATGATTTTCAAAGAGTAGTTTTTGAATGAAAAATGCAAAATATTTTCGTAATAGTTAATAATGTCGATTTTATCATTTAGATTGTTTAAACATATTTGGAGTTTGCTCACCATAAAGCTGATTTCAGTTAATTTACAAATAAATAGTGGTTTTTTATAGTTTAGACACGCACTGTATACTTTTTCCGTAATTATATATACATATTTACATACAGCCAAGCTTTGCATTGTAGAATTAAAATTACTTTATTTCCGACATTTGCTTGAGTCGATTACATGTAATCAATATTTAAAATTTATTCTCTTTGAGAAAGCAAAAATCAAATTTTAAGTTGACTTTTAAATTTTATGAGTAATACTGTCATAATAAACGTTAATTTTGTTTGCATCTATCATTCTCAAACACAGCGAAGAATGATTACAGTAATTTCAAGACTCTTCTTATATAATACTAAGGATAGATCTGCAGTAAACGTACTAATTCCATAATACGGAGGGTACAAAAAACGTCATTCATTCAAAAACAATGAAAATATTGAAATAATTAAAGGAAGACGTCTTAACATAATTACTATTAAAAATAGCAAATGTTAGAAATTTTATGAATAACGCTAAAAAATTGTAAGAAATAGGATAAACATTAATTAAAAATTTATAAAATTAAAAATATAACTATTTTACATAGTTGCGTTTGACTATTCAAAATTAATATTGACATGTTACTTTATTATTTTGTTTTTAAATGTTTCTTATATTATCCTAAATCAGAAATTTTCGTTATTATAATTTGATTTACCATTGTAAACAACTTCTTTTTATTACGTTCTGCATGACTAGGAAGATTATCTCAAACCTGTTCTTAATGTTATGAGCTTCAAGCACGAATGAATAAATGAGATTCAGAAACTAATGAATTGTTTGTTTACTAGATTTTCATAATTTAAGACAATTTCTGCTTTAATATTTTTTTATTTTTTAAAAGTTTTTTTATATATTAAATAAAATATTATTATACGTCTAAAACTTTAAATAAAGCTTGTAATAGAAAAGCAATGGAAATAAACTAAAAATTGATTAAAATTAAATTAATTCCAAGAAATTATCAAACTCTAAATTAAAATTTTGTATGCACTAAAAGATCACTTTTTATTATAAACCTATATTGTTGTATAGCTTTTTTAATTATAATAATACTTAAGACTACTTAGAAGGTTTGGCTAGATTTCATTTCGTAATTTTAAATTAATGTTTCACTAAATAAAATTCTTTAGATTTTTTAAGTTTCCAACATTCTATGAAGACAGTAGAAGGGTGAAAAACTTTAAAATCCAAAGAAATCTATAAAATGAGAGCGTAAACTACGAAATAAAACTTAACCTAACCTCCGAGTTTTCTTTTAACATTTTTAATTTTTTGTAATAACAATAATCTATATAATTATATTTTTTAGTTTCAGAATAAACATGGCGTCCTCTCTACCTGTAACTGTGACTCATATTGTGATATTAGCATTATACATTTTTACCGTTTATTGCACATTTTGTGTGCTTGACATACCGTTTTTAAAAGACAGATTCAGAGACTTTGACGTTGGCCAGCTGAAGTACCTCACAGTCTGGAATGTGGTAAGTGTTACTTTTTGCAATTTTAAGATTATGTAAAAGGTTGAATAACTCATAGAATTAATCAAACTTTGAATTTAGCAAAAAATTAAAAATCACTAACTTTCTTATATAATAATTGAGATTAAATACAGATTTGCTTTCTAATAACAAACAGTATTTACTTTTTATATCAATCAAAAAAATCATATTGTAGTAATTACGATCAATGTTGAAAAGTTACTTGGGTATACGTTAGTCGACAAAACGAAATCAGTTCACCGAGTCAAAAATGATCCGATCTTTAGCTATATTCACCGGAAAACAAAATTTTTCCATTAATTAATTCCAATTAAAACCGCGATACCTCGCAGCATTCTTTAAGAATGAATTTATGTTAATTCATTGTTTAAAAAAACATTGAATCATCAGCTGATCATGCACATTTTTATCTGTCGAACAAACCCAGCAACAACACGTACTTAATATTATAACCCCGAGAGAACACCTAAATACTATCACAAAGCCGCGAATAAACTCATTCCACGCAGTCATTATTTTGCCGATCGATCAACAATCCATATCAGGATAGACTCGCGCTCACTAAGATACCGATACGCCAATCGAGTGAAATCGCAAGACCGCGAGACTTCCGTGACACACGCGCGTGTACCTATCGAACGATTCCAAATACGCGCGCTCGTCGCGTAATCGATCTTATCGGTCGAGTCTGCGTCGGGCCATTCGCCGAACGCCGCACGTGGTTGGCCCTAATGCAAACGTTATTTTTGCAACGGGTGAACGTGGAAAGTATACGTCGGTGTCGGTTGCGTTCGATTAGTTGGAAAGAGTTGGAGATGCGAATGTATGTTTGTATTGGTTTTGAAGAGTCTTTTTTATCTGAAGTACTGAAGTTTCAATTACCTAATTTGTTAGACTTACTCTGAGTCGATTTCTGAGAAACGAATTATTTATTTTTGATCGTAAAAATTACAAGAGCTTTACATAATGATATTAACAAAAATAAATTTTATAACCTTATGAGTAATAATATCTTTTGATAATGTCGTGATAATGCAAATGAAAGTATATGTTCGCCTTCCTATGTATAGATATAAGAAAAATAAATGTCAAGCTGACTATTAAAAATGCGATACGAGACCACACTTCAACACAGACTGATTACTCACTTAAATGTTGGTTGTTATGACTGCTGTACTTAACTTTGATGAATATTAATCTTTTCATTTTTATTTGCCTGAATATTTGATACATTTTTTCGGATGTGTTAATACTTTTTATCAGAATTAATATTCACAGAGAACTTTTCAAATTAATTTTTAATAAAAATTTGTTTACGTTTCAATTTAATACTTACTTGGTAGCAATTGTAATACCAAGGATTTACACTATTGATATATTAAGTTATATTTCATAAAAATACGCTTTATGAATAGATATAACGTTTCCACGTATAACGGCATAAAATTCCAATAAGCATCATTAAAATTTTCAGACGTACATATTTCATTATTTCATTATAGCTAAAATAATGCAACAAAAACGTAATATAAAAAAGAAAATTACCTTCTACAATAATCCACAATAATTAAACATTAAAATCCACTAGAAAAATTAATTAGAGAATTTCAAAACTCGCCAATTACCCTCATACACTTACAATGGACAAACCATACCCAACTAACAAGGCAATCCATCTCCTCATACCCAACTAACTCCGGCATGTCGCCGCCTCCCAAAATCTGCATCTCCGCGGCGCTCTTTCGAAACAGCAGCGCGGCACATGCAGTTGCGTTATCTAGCGAGAAGAGATAGAAAGAATTGCTTGAACCTCGGTAAAAAGCATCGGGACACCATTTCTCCCCCCTCTCTCTCTCTCGAATCTATGTAACCTGCTGCAGAGTTACTCTCACTCATGGCTTTCTAATGCCGTTTTTACACTAGTCGGCTGCATTGTGCCTGCATCCGCGGCGAGATGTTTCCTCATTTTTTTTTGTTTTTAAAAAGATGCGTCAGAGCTCTTGGGACACTTGGCTCTTAAATCTTCTTTTAGGCAAGAAAACGTTTCTCTCCCGTTTATTAACGAATATTAAGCCGCGTTAGTTTCAAAACGAGCGTGTTTACGCGCGCATACAAATCAGGGCTTTGAGCATTTTTGCGGACGGCGCGTTTCGGCCGAAATTTAAAAAAGGAACGCGATGTTTGTACATATACGGTGCGTGTTATACATGAGTAATGTTGGTGTTTAGTATGTATTTCTTGCGTATTACAGTGCTTTGTGTTTTGCCTGAATCTTTGCATACCGACGAGATAGGAATTTTTTTTCATACATTTTATTCGAATTTTTTGTTTAAACATAAAAATTAAAAGAAGAAAGGATGCATTTTACAGTTAATCATACAATTTAACAAAAAATATTTTTAAGATTTTAATAAATAAACAAATTAATATTGATTTTCTTTTCTTAACTTTTTATTATAACTTCTTATTCTGTGTCGTTTTTTTATGTAATATAAGAAATTGTAATTTTATTTAATATCATATTTTCTAAATGTAAATGATACATCTATTTTATTTATAACGATTTATTTTATGTATTAACAGTTGTATTTGTTTCTTTTAATCTACGTGAATAACTAATAAAAATAATAAACAAAAATAGATTTATTAAGTATAATCCTATGAATATAAACCAGGCTTTTGCATATGCAGCACTAGTTTATCACTATAATTCATTTAAAGAACAGTACCTGAACTCGAATAGTATCACTAGGAACAAAAGTTTAGTTATACCTAAGAGATG
>UELX01005547.1:0-13354 GCA_900480035.1 Eupelmus urozonus | reverse complement strand
ATAACATCTAAATGCGGAATGCTAACCCAACGAATCAAAACTATAGTTTCTTTAGCTAGAGATTTTTTTCAGTGTGGAGTGAACTAGGAAAAACTATTTGAATTTTGACATACAGTAACTTATATTTTACCAATTGTGATTTTTAACTTAAATATATTCAATCTAGAAATATCTAAAAAAAAATTATTTATCCCATTGTGTACAGTTTTTCTAAGCTGATTAATTTACGTCTAAAGAACTCAAGTTTTTCGAGCCTATTAAAGTCTAATATTCCGGTTTCATATTTTAACACCTAAAAACATATCATCTAGAGTTTTAGCTGGATTGAAATCCTGACATTCTCCTATTAAATTCACTTTATCTATTTCAAGACAATCGATAAAGTTATTTAAACACATTAAGTTTTACAATTTTTTTACGTGAAAAAATATATACATTTTGCAAAGTCTTCTACTAAAATGCATTCTAGTTATTACTTTAAATACAGCTAACGATAATAGAATGGGGTTACACATTTAACGATAATTATTGATTCTTTTTATTTTAGAAAAGATAGATTTGTGCGAACGCCTGTATACAATTTGCTTAGCTAGACAAACCCTACCCAAGATTTTAGAAATTTTCGTGCTTTACGTGTATCTGATAGGCACAATCTTTATCAAATGGAGCATTCTTGGGGACTATTTATGTCAAAACTGTGATCAACGATGCTTACTGCAAGCAATATATGCAAAAAGTTTTACAACATTAATCATTTTAATAATTATAAATTTAAAAAATAAAATTTTCCAATTAATTAAATATTTAAAATGATTACTAATAATATAATTGTATTGAAAATGTTACTGACACTAGTATTTTCAAAAGGGATAATTTTTAAAAGTAATAACAAATTTGATAATTTTTATTCGGTAATATATTTTATTATAATTATGAATTATCTGTTATTTAATACATTATTTTTTATTAGCTTTTTTTTAATTTTATTTCAAGGTTCAGTTATGTCAAAAATGTGTTTTTAAGAAAAATCAACCAATCATTATCATTAAACAATCATCTAATTTTATGGTAATGAATTTTTTTTCACCAAATTTTTCGGTAATTTTGATTGATGTAAGTAAACTAAAAATTAACTATGCTAAAATGGAGAATCTTTATAAATTAGATACGCCAGATAAATTTGTAAAGCCGTTCTCATCAAATAATTTCATTCTTACTCAACTCGATTTGTCGTTACTTAATTTAACCATTCGCACAATTCAAGATACATTTTGGTATAATCAAGATGGTTATTACTTCATTAATAATATCCAAAATTTTAACAGCTGTAACGAAGTGTATTCAGTTTTTAAAGTCATTTGGAGTTTTGATATTCTTAATGCTATATTTTTATGTCATAATATTTTTAGTGGTATAGAAATATTCACTTTTAATCCTTTCACCAGTTATGCCCATCCAGTATGGAAATTAATAAAAATTTATCAACAAAAAAATCAACATAATTTTGCAATTTTTAAATTGTCTTATAATATAAAAGGTAATTAAATATCTTCTTTTATTTTTAAGTATTAAATGACTTCATAAATAATTTTCTTTTCTAGATTTATCCCTTATCAAATGCAATACGCTGTTTTACGAAAAATCGCTAAATTTAGGTAATTATTCAGTAAAAGTAGCAAAAATTGTTTATAAAAATTTTGTTTGGTACGAACCGAATGAAACAATTTATAAAATACGTGGAATTGAGACATCGATAGCTGACCTTATTTATACAAAACTCAATGCTAAAATGAACTTAAAATTGTTTTCTATTGATAAATTTGGTTATATTAAGCAAGGGAAAGCAAGTGGCGCTTTAGGTGATGTTTTACAAGGAAAATTAGATTATTTATTTAACGTAAGAATTGATGAAAAGCTTTCGCAAAATCAATATTATTTATATTCTCAAAGCGATATTTGTTATGTAACATCTAAACAAATGTTAACATTCGTATATGGTTTATTAAAAAAGTTTGATGTACCAAATTTTTTCTTTTTTATGTTAGCATTGGTATTGCTAATACTTATCATTGCAAACCTTACCAAAAAGTCTTTTACAGAAATGACTTTTGATTTATTAAGATTGCTGTTAGGATACCCAATGCTCTATTTATCTTATTCTAGTACTTTTCGTATCATTTTTACTGTAGTAGTTTTTATATCTATAGCAACAAATTTATATATGCAAGGTATATTTTATTCCGTAATAACTGTGCCGGTATATGAAAGCTTTGTAAATTCATTTGAAGATTTGCTAAATTCCAATCATAAAGTCTACACTTATGAATCACTTTATAAAGACAATTATCCAAATGATACATTATTACATAAACGTATGCGATTTATTATAAACCATCAAGAATGCATTAATTTTGTTAAGAATGATACAGGTGCTATTTGTGTTATGTATTGTAAATTAATCAGAAGTCTGAAATTGAATACGAACAAATTTCATATAACAAACGATGATTTTTATGGTCACAAATATAACGTCATTGTAAGTCGAAAATTTTCTTTCCAAAACAGATTTCGAATTATTCTGACTAAGTTACAAGAATATGGATTATATAATTTTCACAGTAATTTATTAGCTAATAAATTTCTTAAAAAAAATTACGAAATAAAGGTTTATGAAAGTATTAACATTGAACAAATTGCAGTAGGTTATGTATTTTTACTGTACGGTGTTGCCGTTTCTAGTTTTACTCTTTTATGTGAATTCCTATTTAAAATTCTTAAAATTTTATATACATAAGACACATAAAAATTACTGAACAAATAAATATATTTATTATTATTTAAAACCAATATTGCATTAATTAATAAAGTTAATTAACTAAAAACTAAAGTAGAAGTTTTATTTCATATTGATTTTACTTTACTTAACAAATCTTGTAAATATCAAATTTGCGTGTTACGTATGTACAAATGAGTTTTATCGATTTTTTTACAACGTACTTGCATAACTTTGTGATTGTCCGTGACACCCAGTGTGTAAAACGTATAAAGATTATTTGATTTAGAGACATTTATGAATTTCTGTATTAATAACAACTATTTTAAAAAATCCGGAAGATATGGATATTTCAGAGTTATATCCACGAAACAATTTTGATGGAATTCTTCTTTTTTGAAACACTTATAAATCATTTTGTGATTACTTCAATGTATACATAAATATAACACAAACATGAATGTAAAATCGCAGAATAGTCAAATTCTTGGTAGCACATGAGACGTGCACTGTAGAACTGAGAAGAAGACGTTGATTGAAAGTGAACTGTGTTCGAAGGCAAGGCACAAGGATAGGCGTTCATCTTTGATATATTGGTAGCCGATATCCGTTCATCTATCCGTAATGTAAATATTCATAGCCGATGGCAGAGGCGGAGCCATTCATGCTGGTCGTGCCGGGAAAAGTGTAATATTCTCTAAGAATGTGCATGTATATAAGAAAAATGCGCGGGGAGATCTTGCGATGTTTTCCTCCCTACGGCAATATATGGAAAGCACGTGTATAGAAAAAGTGCGCGCAAGACGCAACATTGAAAGGTCAATATTTTTCTGAAATTGCTCTTTGTCGTAGTCAACAAAGCGCGACAAAGAAATCTTATAAACGGGTTTATGCGGGACATGAGTATAAGGATTCGATTTGAAAATTTAGTCAGCATTGTGTGATGCCTTGAAGCAACAGAGGATAACTGTATCCTTTTCTATGCTTTATATTATTCATGGAATACTTTAATGCTATGTATAAAAGCGATTTATCAGTCGTCATTTCTCATGCAATTTATAAATCCAGTATAAAAGCACTACGACAAACCTCGACACTTCTTGGTATTCAATGGGTATCTAAAAAAAAATCTTATCACTAACTGCTGTGGCAGCAACAGCTGTAAACCGCTCCCTCCACAAGGATCTAAATTTGTTTATTTACCTCGTTTCGTTCGCATTTTCACTTAGCTTTACGCTGACGTAGAACTCTAATTTTCGATAAAATCTGACCTGGAAAGTGAAGCTTGCAAAAAAAGTGAAAGATACTAGGAAGGCAGAACAAAACAAAAGAACTACTACACAAGGCAAAGTCTGCGGAGATGCTAGCAACGCGTCGACTTAGCGCAAGAATAATGTGAGCCCAACGAGCGTTCACAGAAAGCTAGGTACCCTTCGTAAGAAAGATAGTGAATCTCCATACTCTCGGATACACGACCTTAAAAGTATTAATATAGAAAAGAGACGGGGGAGGCTTATGAAATTGGGTGACCTGTTAGGTAAAAAAAATTTAGTTCACTGAAGGGTTAAGCGTAAGAATAAAGCGCAAATCCGGATTTAATTATTATTTTTTTCTATTAAAATAGTGAATTGTTTTAAGCATATAAAAATTACTGTAATACTCATTTAGAATAGTTTCATTTTCATCGCTCAAGCAAATATATTAATATTTTAAAAATGAAAGAATTTCTTAACAACATTAGAATCGTTAGTTTAAAACAGAAATAAATGGTAAAATTTTAATACCTGTTTTAATATCGAAAAAAGTAATGTAAATTTAGATATTCAAACTACAAACATATTTCGAATTTGAAAGATCAGAAGAATAAACTTACATTTGAATATCTTTACATAAGATACTTCGAATATCGATTTCCATGATCCATATTCAAATAATCTAGTAATTGAGGGTGAGCACAAATTCAATCAAATTTATGTTTAAATGCTAAAATATTTAAGTTTTAGAGGTTTTAAATATTATAAATTACGTGTCGATTAATTTACTGTTTTCAAAATTTAGTTTGTATAAATTCGAAATAAACAAGCTTTTTAAATTATTATGTTTTTAAAAATTGTAAATGTTAATCTTAAAAATAACTAGTAAAAATGTAAAATTCACATAATTTAAATTATTTTCTTTAACTATCCTTCCTAATTACACAGTCTCTAAATATTCACAAAATTTTTTTGCTCCTTTTCTACGAACAATAGAAACCCCTACTCTTGAGGCCACAAAGATGCTCAACGTGCTACTCTTTACGCGCTGTCGGATGAAAATGGACACCTGCACGCTGCTTCAATGGACAACGCGCAATTTTTCTCTTACCTATTTATTTCCCCTTACCGCAAGCCGGCTGCTTTTCTTCATTATACACTGCACTATCTCCGATCTCTAGACGCTCGTGCGCACCAAGCTCGCGTTCCTTTTTCCGGTTTCGTCTCTTCTTTTTAACCTTGCTTTATCTTTTTATCCTTTGCACTTGTCTGATGATTCTTGTGTGTCTGAAAATGAAAAAGGTTGGTGCTCGGCTTTCATTATTTTTATTAATGTTCTGATGCTGTCCGTGATTTTAATTTTTTTTTTTTTGTAACTTCTGCTTCAAAAAGATTTATTATAGTAAAAGAATATTTTTTTGTAAACATTAATGTTAATAAGTAAATAAATTATTTTTTAATTTTTTAATATAGGCTACAGGCGGTCATCGGTCTTGCAGCTCTTTTATGTAACTATATTATCTTATTACATTTAAAATAGTTATTTTCACAAAGGTTGAACCTCAAACAGAGCCTCCATCTGTGACATAGAACAAATTAATTATTTATCTCTTTACTACGGTTTCATAAAAAGGCATTTTATTTTAAAATTTTCATTTGACTATTATTCTTTATTTCTCAATTAGAAGATTTTTATGAATTTTGCCAAAATATTTATAAATTTTTATTGTTTTAAGTAAGCAGAAGTACCACACAATTGCGATTAATCGCATTTTTGAGATTATATAAAAAATATTCAATTAATATACTAAAGTTTTGAAAATGGTTTACTTTCATATCATTTGTATACGTTTACTGTCATATTATTTGTATACGTTGTACGTAAAATGTAGCCACACAATCTCTTCAGAATTTACTTCCTCAGACAACTGCTGCTTTCAAAATGCTCATAGATATAGTCAAATTTATATTTTAGCCCGGTCATTTAATTTAAGAACTAGTACAGAATTACATAATTACATTTAGAGGATATATAATTGATTGGATGAAGCGCCATGATAAAAATTTATAACGGTCACAAATAAAAATATGTGGTAATTCCTCAAAATCAATTTATAGCTTTTTTATGTATATGGATGATCTTCATTACCGGATAACATAGTCAATTTTTTTATGAAATCTGTATATTTTAAAACTTTTATAAAACAAGTTAATTGAATTAAATTTTGATAAACGATCGTTTTACCACATTATAAAGCAAACCATCCTGTTTTTATTGTATTCTTAAAATCAGTTTTACATGTACAAGGCGATTAAATTAAACCTTACTGATGTAAAACTTTAATTAATTATTTGAAGTGTTTAACTCGAGCAATAACGATAAAACTCTTCTTTATGATCGTGATCTCTATAATAAAACAAGTTTTTGACGATGGCCATATCTTTAATCTGTACGCTAAGTTTAACTACTAAAAGGAAACTGTAGTGAAAGTTGTGTTCAAAGAGAAAGCGAAAATCTTGAGAATCGTCTTTTGGCGTAGCTAAGTTTTCTGAAAGTTGGCCGGATCTCTAAAGGGACGCTGTCAACGATTCCCTTTCTGGTATGTGTTGATAATATACTTTTGAAATAAAACAAAGATAGTTCAGTATCTTCTAGGACCATGCTCGATGTTTCCGCTTAATTAGAAAAAATCCCATTAGACAGACTAAAATTAGATTTGGTTTAAAATCACGTTTCGTAGGTGCAAATATTTTAGAACGATACATAAACAATTATTTAACTGCTCCATAACCACACATACATCATCACCACCACACTCTCGAGGTATATTTTTTAAGTGGCTAACGGTTATCATTAACTACCCGTACGCTCTTATCTGATATTCTTGACGTCTGCATATAAATTTACAAATAATAACTAATTTTCAAAAATAGTATTTTTAGCCCAAAAGTATTGTTCAGTATGAAATCAAACTATTTTCATGAACAATCTAACCGAAATCAAAACTCCATCATCACTAAATTTCTGTAAACTTTAGTAAAACCACCGACCTTTGTTAGGGAGATAAATAGAGAGATAATCTGTGAAACAGTCAAAGTTTAAATCAGTGTATTTTTAGTAGATTTTTCATTTTTTTTAGCTAGTTAATGGATAAAAGATTTTAAAAACTTCCATTTTAATTTAAAATATAAGAAGGAATATTTTCAAGCAAACTTGTCACTAAAGATGTAACGTTAAAAATGCTTTTTAAAATAAAGTTTTTTTCATCTACTATTTTTCTAGACTGACCCACCTCGTTAGTAACCACAAAGTATTACGAAGCTTTACTAGAATCGCAAGTTTCGAAAATCAATTTCCCTACATCGCAATACTTTCCTTGAAAAAAATCAATCTTTCATCTCACAAACTTACTCAACGTATTAAAGTACAGTAAAACAAAGCGTGTTAACAAAAATTCGCCGGGTAGAAAATTTGCGCGGCCTAGTTTATTACGCGGTGAGAGTAAGAAGGCTCGGGGCTTGTCCGACAGAACTGCTGTCCAACCACTAACGAGCTTTTGCCTTGGCCGGATTTCCTCTCGGTGTGCAGGGCTGCGCAGGATACGCGCTTCTTCGCAAATAAGGCTCTGCGAGCTTGCGCTATGTATAGTTCGCACAGTGCCAGGCCTAGCTGTAACGCTCGACTAGAGCGTTAATTTTGGTTGTGGCGCACCTTTTCTGGACCTCATTGCTTTGTTGAGCGCTGAATATTTCAGAGTTATCTCGCAGTGAAAATAGTTTGAATTCTTCCATATTGTTACGCTAAATTAAAATACAGGGTGCCCTATTAAACTCTTTTAATTAATACAATAAATATAGAATTTTATATTAAAAATTAAGTGAAATGAAATTTTGAATATGTATAAAATGAACAAGTATTCTGAAAAATAGATCTGCAAACTGTTCATCTTTTTGCTTCTACATTTTAATTGTTAATTTAGTAGACTGCAGTCAGGAAAAAATTTAATAGTATCAATGAAAGTTTAATCGATTGAATTAAATATTTGTTAAATTAAATTAAGTTGATCCAATTAAGTATTCTAATGAAAAGTGCGATTCTGTATGTAATACGTTTGAAAATTTTACTGTAATTGTGCATTCTATAAATTTACATAAAAAAGATTAATTTAGTTACATGAATCAATAAAAGAACAATATATTACTTTTCTTGTCTTGACTAGGAAATAATCGATCTTTTTATAATTGCAAGCCTGCTAAATGCAATGTTTTTTTTACTAAGGATACAGGATAATTTATTACATACCTTTTCCAAATTAAAAACATTAACGGAATTACATATCGTTTTATTGTTACCATTAAAAACAACTTTAAATATTCTTATACATCTTAACCGTTTATGCGAACGTCGATATCCAGCACCTATATCGACAACAAACAAGCGCGTTCACACGTCTGATTAACTTCATAGTCCGAGCGACCATCAGCAGCCAAACAAGCAGCCATCCAAGTCAAGCGTCAAAGATATATTCCACGTGTCTATGATAAGGTGTATTCTTTTAGCTGAATTCGGCGGATAGCTCGATTTTCCGGCGACTTCCGGGCGGCCTCCTGTTCCGGGGTTAAGGAGGGGGCTGACTTCGAGGTTCTCATCATCGATCGGGACGGTGGTATATATACATATTTCGTCGTTCGACAATGGAGAAAGGAAGCAAGCCAGTCGACGATGATGGATGGCGATTGGATGGAGCGGGGGGCGCTGCCGACTATCGAAAAATTATGTAGACACACGATGAAGTCGGAGAAGCTGGCCGATGATCGACGCTCGATTAAGGATTCATTATCGAGCGTTCCTTCGGCTTTTTCTTTTAAGGAAGGTGTGAAATTTCTCACGGTGAGAGCTTTATGATGTGAAACTTAGTTGAATAGTATGAAGTTTTTTTTTCTTGATTGTAACAATTGCTCACAAAATGCAGTATAATTAATTACAGATGAATTATTCATTTTTATTTATTCGTATTTAATTTAAAAGTGTGTAACACTTTTGAAATAAAGAAGTACTGGGATGGCGAGTGATAAACTCATTTAGAGGATAAAATTTGAGCGTAAAGTCTCCAGCCAATTAGAGCGCTGAAATGTACATATAAAATATGTCCAAATATGTAATACATAAAGTACCGAATATGGCAATCAAACAATGACATTTATTGGTGATATATCAACAGTAGCTTGATAATTCATCACCAATAAGTTTTTCAAGATCTGGGCAGAGATTTGTTCCTTCTGGGCGAGCTCTTATTGTTAGTCATATCTGGAAAATACCTGGCAAAGGTTTCGAAAGCTATGCTCTATACATTGCAAATATTTTTGAAATATTTTTTCCAATATCTTGGTTATAATATTTTCACGTCGTAATATAAAAGCGCCAATTACTTAAATCAAAAGAATTCCACATGAATGATGCTTTTGTACTTCTAATCTTTTCCTTTTGCTGAGCTTAGAGGTCTAATCGACCCTTATACAACTACCACCTATTGCAATTCATCATCATAAAAAGCTTTCGCATAACCATTAAATTATATATTTTTTCTTCTAAATACGCACATAAAACTAATTATAAGCTAGATATCAGACTTTTCTAATAATCTTCATTTCTGTATTGATTACAGTTAATCTTATAGGGGAGATTGGGGAAAAACTGAGCTCGGACAAAAGATAGATGGAATGTTTCATTAATTTCTTTTGACATTCATTTACGACATTTACAGAAGAAAACTAATGAATTACTTGATTCATAAAAAAGATAACTTTATTGATCACTAAATACCCGACGTTTAGAGGTTCTATAACGATGACTCTATTTAAAAGCTAGTAATCTTATTAAGTTTAAAAATACAATTGATGTATATTTTATTTTGTATCTGTGTATTGCGCTACGAGAGAAGAAAATAAACTATCTTAACCCCTGGCAAGTTATTTATAACTTTTCGTGCCAAAACTGGTAGCCACAAATACTATTTATAATTACACAAAATTGGTGTATATACGGGTTTTTGAGATCGCTGATTTTATTCCCGTCATTGTTTTTGGCTTATTTTTTTAGGATTAGAAAGAATATTTCTCTAATCTGAGCAGTACAATCTTTGAATACTACAGGAACACCGATGACTATTGCATACCAAGTTTGGTCAAAATCCATGGAGAATCACCAAATTTATTTCAATTTGTACATATATGATCCACTGCCAGTTTTGGCACGATTTTTTTTGTACATATATGATTTACTGTCAGTTAGGGGGTTAAACAATGCTTAGATCATAACAGGCCTTTCTTCTCTTGGGGATACAGTTCAAGAATCGCGAATATTTAAATTGAACTAGGGTTTGTGAAGATTTCAAAATGAGTAAGAAATGAAAACATTTTTTATCACTTTAACAAGTAAAAAATGTGTACTTTTCTTCCCAATCACAGACATGAAATAGTGATACTTTTTATGCATGTTAGGAAAATATTGTTTCTAACCGATTTCCTCTAAAAAATTTTTCTTTGTAGACTTATAATGAATAAATTTTGTGATACATTAGTATGGATGGACCGCCTTGGTTTAATTAAAATATATAAATTGATATTTTATAAGAAAATTATGTGCATTTATAAAGTTTTTAAAGCTAATTTAAATAATAATATTATAAAACCATAATATTTTCAACTTCTTCATTTCATACACACAGTTAAAAATTTCTCGTCATTTTGTCCTTATTTGACGAAAAAAAAATCGTTATGAAAAATCTGCTCCTATTTGACAAAAAAATTGTTCTTTCAATGCTTTTATTATATACTTATTTTAAGAAAATTTTACGTCAATTTTAACAAATTACGAAATACGAAATATTTTTAACTGTGTATACAAACATAGGACCAAAAATAACAGTAGAATCAAAAGTTCTCTTTCTTCGTAACAATTCACCCAGAAATAACAATACTTGCACTGATTTCGCATCACGGTTTATTGTTCACGCCTACAGCATCGCATGATAGCTACACTGTAATAAAAAAAGTCAATCCTATCAGTCAAAAAATGTCTGCTTTCCGACAAGGCCGTTGTTGTTCTCTCTCCGTCTCTCTCTCTCTCTCTCTCTCTCTCTCTCTCTCTCTCTCTCTCTCTCTCTCTCTCTCTCTCTCGCTCTCTCTCCCTCTTTCTCTCTCTTTCTCTCTTCCGATGCATAGAGAGCCATCCATCGCAAATCAAAGGCAACTTAGACATGTCATCGTAAATATAGGAAATTGAGCCTGCCGAATAAAAGCATCCATCCCACCGCCCCTTCAAACGTCGCGTTTAATTGAATTGTCGCTTCTTTTTTATCCCTCTCTTTCTCTCTTGTCGACGACTTTGTTGATGTCTAATCTCATTTAGGGACAGAGAAAATCAACACGCGTGCGATGAAATACAAAAACGACCTAATAGATTGAAGCACAATCCGACCATATGTAATAAATAGGTACTTCAATAACAGAGAAATCTAGACCACCAATTTTTGGTTTATTTCAGGTAGAGAAAGCTATGTTGTTGCTTTAGGATTTTCTATTTAATCACTTAATACAAAACACAACCGTAGGCCTCGTGTAATGATTGTTGATTTTTTTTTTAAACTTATTGTGTGGTCTTATGATTGTAATGTCTCCCTTTTATTACTTTTTTTCTAGGCGCAAATAAATTTTCACCATAACCTATGTCGAAAGTACCGCCTTTATTTATAACTCAGGGTCGCAAAAGTGATATATTCGGTCTAAGCATGGTGAATAGTAGAATATGCACCATGAGAATAAAGAAGGTCACCCCACAGCACGTGTTTGTAAGCTGAGCTTCGCCTTTTATTGCGGTGGCAATTCACGCGTGCTTTGAGCTAACCAACTTTTTATCTCCCTGAATGCGCAATATTCTATTTACAAATCATATATATTTTATAATATTTAAAAAATACTGATAAATATTTTATTTCTGTAAACATTCATTGAATTTTTACAAAAAGCCAAAATTGTTGGCAACATATTTTATAGTAACAGATGAAATGAATATATCTGAGTTAGTTATCCTGAATAAAATAAACAAATCTGTCTCAATTCATGAGAAAAGTTTTAACAAGCACCTAATCAAGTAAAATCATTATCAAACCAATACGTACCAATACCTGTATGCTGTCGATTAATTTTGAAATTACATAAACAAAAAATGAAAAAGCCTCTAAACTCGGAGGCTAATATACGTGCTCTGCCCTTTCAATGAAAATTAACATCTCTGGTTCGTTAAATAGATCGATTAATTTCTTTTGAAAAAAATAAAAAAGTTCGTCGAATGATACCCGTAAAGCAATTATCAGTGCCGAAATTTTATAACTTTTCCTCACTACGGCTTGTATTGATCCGACCTTGCTCTTAATTCCTACACGTCTTCTCCTCTCTCTGCCTTGACTCTACACGGAATTTTGGCGTGAGCACGAGTGCCGGCCAACCTACGCGCATACAACCATTTAACAGGCTCGAACAATACCCGTACGTCGTTCTCTTACGCGCATCTCCTTCAGGATGGACTTTGCATGTTGCACGCTGTGGACGGAATATCAACACAATAGCCGACGCAAGGCAATGTCCTGCGCCACCGCTTTAATTTTGCGGTCAATGTGCTTCGGTGTTTGAGGGTAGAGAAACGTATAAGCATGGCTGTGATGATTTCACCGGTATACCGTCAATAATAATTTGAATTAATTAATTTCTTTAGTGCATCTTTTGTATCGTAACAATTTATCTTTTTGCAAGAATTTTAACCAGGATTATTCATATTAATTTAAATGATGTAAATTCACGTTTTTTTTTAAACAGAATGTATATTTATACTGTCCAAGAAACCTTCTAAAGGCTATAACAACAATATTAACAATGCAATATCAATTTCTGCGATTTATATTTTCAAATAATAAATCAAATCAAATAATAATATTAATAGTTTTAATAATACAAGATAATTTGTCGTCAGTCTGGAGGAACAAGATGCCATTTCAAAATTCAGTTGGAAAAGGTGCCATTTGAGGCGGAAGCAAAAAGTGCTAATTCAGAATATTTTATTGAAATGGTACTTTTTTGTCTACACATATTTTTCTATCTTGATTTTTTTTCATTTTGATGATTAGTTATCTTAGAGGTACAAACATTGAACGATTTAAATATAAATTAAAATTTTTTTGTTTTAAGGTCATTTTTTGATATTTTATAAAGACTATTCTTATATACCTATACGAGTATTAAAATAGTACATTTCGATACTACAGCGAGGGAG
>UELX01005546.1:0-13359 GCA_900480035.1 Eupelmus urozonus | reverse complement strand
GGTCGGTTTACCGGGCAGTATTGTAATATTTCTTCAAATTATTTGTAGAATTTCCTAAAATCTTCTCTCCGTGTACCAATTCTCAGTTTTTTAAAGTAGTGCCTGGAACTTTTCAAAGTCGAACTCTTTACTGAGTCATTACCGATGCATTGTTCAGCACTGAAAGCATAAAACTTTATAACATTTATAGCAGTAAAAATGCATTGATATTGCACTATATTAAGCTTACTTTTCAAGCAATTTCAATAAGTTCTTTAAATATCCATTGATTAGCAATAAATTCTTAAAAAAAAAGCTTAACAATACTCAACTATTTAAAATAGGTCAACACGTACTTATCCCTTCTACATTAAAACCCATTCATCCCAACATTCCGCAAATCCAGCCATTCAACCCACCTCGGAAAAAGGCCCCGCATCTATTCTTCTCGGCACAACTCGAACCCTCTCCTCCAAAATCGATACCCATCACACCTCTGCGAACCAGCGGCAATCTTCGATCCTCGGCGTCGCTCGCCTATTAACCATCGTCATCGCGCCGGGCCGTACCCTAAAAAGGCCCTCGCACAAAAGGCCTCCTCGACTCCTCTCTACAGCATCAAAATTTGCCTCCTTTATTCGGCCGCGAGCTAATGGCAAATAGCCCGGAAGGCGGAAGGCGCGCAGAGCGGCGGCTCTCGAGGATGCGAGGCATTTTCGAAAGCCTTGAGGAAGGGGGGGGGGGCCGCTCGCGCGCTGTGCCGAAGAAGTAGGCTACCGGGTTAACGCTCGCCCTCGCTCGCCGAGAAAGAGAGAAAGCCGACGGCGGCAGCGGCGCACGGTGTGTGTCCCTTATATACATGCCTGGGACGTGCGCGAGGCGGGAGCGTTTTTCAAAGAGCGACGGTCTAATGGCGGGGCCGGTCAGCTTGGTTTTGCGGATTTTTAGGGGTCTATCCTTTTTGGGGGGAGAGAGAGAGAGGTGGAGTGAGGTAAACGGCTAGTTGATGAGATTTCCGTTGGGATGATTTAGTTTTTGGTTGATTTGTAATGTTTACGATGTTCAACGATTTACATTGAACTTAGCGTAGTCATATTGGCTGGTGGCCTGGATTATATTAATGGATAAGTGACACATTAAAGACCTAAACATAAAATTGTTTAAGGATTTTGTTTTTGTACTTACTGAAATTACTGTTCTTTCCTGATTTATTTACTTACTTCGTACTATATGTATGTTAAAAACAACTCAACGGGCATAAGTGGAGTAAACTAAGTCAAAATATTTTAAATATTATATTAAATTTAAGGCAAATTTAAAAAATTTCATTCACGTTAGTATTAAATGAATGTAATTGAGCATTAATGATTCTAACTAGTCTAACTAGTTCTCTAACTTATTTCTGACTGACCTCAGATAAATTATGTTACAAAAGTATTTATATAAATTCAAAATAGAAGAAACTTTTAACACTTGAATTTTGAAATTAGGAGGACTTATTATTGCGTTTATTATTTTGCGTTAAAAAAAAAAAGTTGTAATGTTTAATATAAATGCATGCAGTGCAATTTTCTGACCTAGCAATTTGCTGCGCGATGAGAAAGGATTTTTACTTACGAAAATATTGTCTTATCAAAATAGAAGGAGCAATCTCGAGATTTACTGGTTTTAAAAGATATTTTCTTTAAGAAAATTGCTTTTAAAAGCAACGAAGGATCAGTGCAAACATTTCTTTTTAATGAAAACAAGAACGTAAAATTAATTACGGAAAAAAACATCCTCTAGATTGTCAACTTAATACAAAAGTAAAAAAAGCAATTTTTCACCTGAAACCTAAAATAATGAGGTAATTTTTTAATTCAATTAGAAAATCAGGGCAGCCATACCTTGACAAAATCGAATTTCATCGCGTAAGCTGAAAAAATTATGGCGCCAGGTTGAACAAACAGAATCCTAATTACAGCAAGCCCTCGCAATTACCTTCCGTACACTCAATTTTTGCAAAAGCGCATTACAACGGGATCGTTTTAAGCGAACACGCGGCATCGTCGTTATAATCGTCACCCTGTATATACAGACCAGGTCGCCCGAGGCTCTGCTTTGTGCTAATTCGATCGGCGTATACGTGTATCTGCTCGCCGAGCCGAAAATGTATTTGCCCTGCGACGTGTACTTGTTGCGCTATGATTGTTCGACTGAATAAACGTATACGGCAACGAGAGATACGTTTGATTACAAATGACGTTTGGTCTAGCTATTTTTTTTCGCTCTTGAACAAATGATTCGACAATTGTTGAATTTTGACAATGCGAATATGTTAATTTGCGCTGGCTCTTTGTTCAAAGGTAGGTTTTTGAACTTTCTAACGGTGGATTCCTTACCAACAAGGATGGCGTCGATTACACATTCACGAAGCAGCTCGAGCATTTGTGTTTTTAGCCAAGTCACTTTGAATTTTTAAACTTGATCTTGAGACACAAAATTGTATAAATCGTATAGAATTTAGCACTACTTATTGAGACGACAATGAATGTGTTTTAGATTTAATGTAATAATTAACTGGATAACATATAATCAATATGTGAAAAGTATAAATTGGGGATCACAGAAAAACACATATATAATGCAGAAATGTATGGAACATCAACAACAAAATTTTAAATGTGATACCAAGACTTGTGGAAAAAAAAGGCACAGGACATTTCTTGCAAATATTAGCAATATCAGATTGGAAAACTTTATAATAAACTTTCTCGACGATTGTAATTATTTTTTTAAAACTCATCATTTTATTAACATTAAGGATAAGTTATTCTTACTTAAAATCTAGACATTTCGCATCACTCCATCAATTACCGAAAATCACACTTTTCTACATTGAAAGCGTAGACAATCCAGGAACGCATTTCAATGGAGATAATGATCTCCTTCAATCCAATCATCGCTCGCTCGCTGGGCGACACGCGCACTTCGTGCTCATACATCCGCGTGCCTCGCGTCGGCTTTACAACTCAGGACTTGCGCGCGCTCTCATTACCCATTATGCACGCCTATAACATTCGTACATAAAGCCGCAGTCTCGCGGGCTGGCGACACCGGCGCTCTCCGACGCCGCCTGTAACTGTGTTCCGTACGACAAACTTTATTATACGCGTCCGCGCATGCGCGAAATTTACGGACGATTGTCCCTGGCAATAAATATCTCCTCGTGCTCGCGCGCTCGAGATTATTTCGCGCCACTACAATGGCTCGCCCTAGCGCGCGAGATACGAGCAAGCTAGAGCTAAAAGGCAGAGGAGGAGGAGCGATGAATTGATTGAATAGGGCAGGAAACGAGGAGGAGAGAGAGAGAATGTCGAGAAGGTAGAGATAGCGAGCGTGTAGAGGTGAATAGATATACGAGAGCAGGAAGAATTGAATGGAGTGTGTGTGTGAGAGAGAGAACGGAGAAAGTGAAGCAAGCAGAGATGGATATCCGTGTGTGCAGTGTACTACCAACGTGTATGAATGTGTGTAG
Organism: Eupelmus urozonus; assembly: GCA_900480035.1. Classification (NCBI taxonomy): domain Eukaryota; kingdom Metazoa; phylum Arthropoda; class Insecta; order Hymenoptera; family Eupelmidae; genus Eupelmus; species Eupelmus urozonus. Next base: position 9,863 of record UELX01005546.1, on the reverse strand, counting down.
TCGGGAGAACAATGGTGCAACAGTGTACGGGATTTTGCAATTTTCAGATTATTGGCACGCGCGGGCATGCTGAATTGTTTTCGGATGTCATTGTCGATTTTGCCACACGCTCTCTCTCCCTCTTTCTCTCTCTCGATGTTGACTCTTGCGTTTTTTTTTTGTAATTTTTGAATTTACCTTTGTTTCGAGAGGTCGTATATCACAATTGAATCGATGCATGATAGGCCGAGATATGCTGTCGGAGATATCTAATTTACGATGGAAATATAGGGTAATGTTTGGTTCTGCGCATACGAATATAATTAAGTGCGAGTGGAAAGTCATCTTGTCTTGGACTTGACCAATCATAATTAAAATAAGTATAAATCGATAAATATGACAATGCGCAGCATTGTGCTCAATAATTAGAACCAATAAGCCAGGAATAAACTCGTAATCCTCCAGCCTCTACGAACTTTGCGCCTAGTCACATCATATTTGTCCGGACTCGATCACATCGATCAAGGCCATGAATTCCGAGGCAAATTGGAGAAATTGGCACGTACAAGACATCTACATTCTAATGTGTTCCAGTAGTGCATGCACGAGCACAACACATACATCACCGTGGAAACATATTCACCGTTCGCCGGGGCGATAATTAACGCGCGCTATCGGCATTAATTATCCAATCAAACCTACACATGTTCCACGAGGACAGTTCCGAATCCTCATTGGAACGACTTCGGGGCCTCCAGGACAATATAGATATACAACAGGCAGAAACTTCGACAACTACGCCTCTTGGGAAATCCTGAGACGAAGCTTTGAGTCGTTAGTGCGCTGGAAGATTGAACGCTGGCGTGCATGCTCTCAGTTTTATTGGATCAACGCCGACGCCGAGCGAGCTATTAAATTGCCCTCCACTTTTCGATAATCAGCTGGTAGCCTATTATGGAGCCCCCACTCCGCATTTAATAACGAGAGGAATATCTGATCGCGCCGGGGGTGCGAGGTTAACTTAGTATTATTAATTTGCGGTAGACCGGAATTAGGACAAATGGAGGATCAACCGGCTGATTGATTTGGATGCGGGTATATTGATTGTTACGAGATTCTAGGTGATACGCGTGAATAAAAGCATTAATTTTGTGAAGTGATAGTCGAGAAGATTATCTGATCTACATGATCATAATTCAAAAGTGAAAATGAATTGCGTAAAAATTAATTTAACAAAAAAAAAAATAATTATACTATAAGTTTTGTATTTTATTTCTACTTCTGATAAAATCAGAGGTCCCAAATATCTCAAGTCTTAGAATATGAAAAAGAATCTTGGGAAGAAGCTGGGGAAGGCTGTAATTGAGTCTATTGATACAGGAATAAGATATACTCGAATCCGATCACGTCAGACTGAAAAGCATCTTTCTAGCGTATATATTCCCGGCGCAAAGGCTGAATACCATGAGAATGAATGAGATTTAGCCCCGGGTTATATGCTTTTGCACTCGGCACTGTCTTTCTTCTGATAAAAAAAAAAAAAGTTGCATGGAGGCACGACAGCCCGTGGCCTCTAGGAAAAGTTCCTCCAGGCATTGAGCTGAGCGCAGTAACGAAGGTTTCTTCATAAGAATACCAGAAACATTTTTGCCATGCGCAAGAAGCGCGTGATGAATGATAAAGCTGTAACGGTGATTTCAAGAAATGATCCTATTGCAGGTATTTTAATTACTTCATTGAGTTATGTTTTTATCTCGCGTGCCATTTGTTACAGAGCTTCGCCAGAGGGATACTTACTTTGTTTCCTGTGCAAAAGGTTTTACATCTGTTATGAAATACTATTTATTTACAGAACAAGGAAGAAGTACATCCTGGTTTATTGACTTTGAAAGAATGAAGATGTAACGTTAATAATTATTGATTTTCCTGCGGTCAAAAACAACTTACTTTCTTAAACATCTAACAGTTTCCCTTTAAATAATTCATAGTCAAACCAGTCGCCGTGTGAAAAATCGCCGGCACAGTGTACCGAACCGCTAATCTTTGCACGTGAACGAAAACGCAGCATCACGTCTTTCATAAACACATCCTCGCTTCGTTACAGCCCGAAGGCGAATCAAATCACGACACGAGTCCCGCAACTGCGCATAAAACCGGCAGCTACGACGACAACTGCTTCCGCGTGAATGGAAAGCCGCGTCTGCACTCGCTAACAATGCGGTTTGCGCGCAACTTTTTTACCCTCTCCCGCTGCCTTTTTCCACGCTCGTTGTTTCTTTTTACCAGGGAATCCGATGTGTCGCGCTAAATAACGCCGAGCTTAATAACGGGAGTACCGGATCACCGTCTTCCGCGAAAAGTCTTTCGCCTCCTTTTTTTTTCTCTCCCCCGGAGTGGTGTATTGGATATCTGTCTGGCTGCGTTTCGCAAATAGTGGGGAGGGAAAAGGCAGGAGCCGTAGCGACGACAACGAGCTTTATTTGGGCGAGACGAGTTTTCGTAGCGCGACGCTGCTCTGTTTCGTGTCGCGGTGGGCTGAATGCCAATGTGGAGGTGGCGCGCTCCTGGAATATAAGGGAGGGAAATGGGAATCCGTGGGGTAGAGTGGAGTAGAGGAGTTTTTTTTACTGATAAATGCTATCGATAGAGTGAGGTTGAAAAAATTAATAAAGTAGAAAGTTGAACGTTTTTCTCCTCAAGTTGTTATTATGGAAAAAATACAGATTGTGACAGTATTTTTACCAATATTTGTACAATAAAAATTCAAATCAACTCTGCGTATTATACCCTAATAGATGCAAATGCAATCGAGAAGTTTAATCGTGGACCGGCAATCTTAATTCTTCTTAAATTATTAAATCGCCAAAGGGCACCCAATAAAATACCGAGAGCTATAATAGGAACCAGACCTCTATCGATCTCGAAAGCGCCTAAAAGAATGCAAATGCCAGACTAAATCCAGATAAGGTAATACCTTTTTAATGAAGTTCCTTTTATTTGAAATGATAAGAATGTCCGCTTAATATCTATTGCGGTGTGGGCAAACTGCCTTTTTATTCATTGCGACGCAGCTATTTTTGTCCATTGGAAATCTATTTCGTAAACTTGAGTTCTTTAAGAAATCTAAAGTATTTTTAACTTTTAATTTTATTTTAAAATAACATAATTTGTTTCATTAATACAAAGTCTTTTTTTATTCTAAAAAGCTGAACAAAAAAAATCGTCGGACCCTGGCTACACCAAATAATTAGACTAATTTACAAGCACATTAACAATTATCGTCCCAGCGTAACGAACCAATTACGCGCTCTAAATTAAGAGAACACCCAATTATGTTAAAGAAATCCTCTCATACCCCGAACAAAGAGCGAATGTGGGCCAACGTCATCCGCACCCACAACACCCGTCTCTCTTTGGCCTCCGTCGTAAACGTCGCCTTAATCAATGTAAAACGCACGGCAAGCTCCCATTCCTTCGTTAAGTGAAATTTATATGTACATTCGACGTCGGGATGAGCCCTTTACTCTCTCTCTTTCTCTCTCTCTCTCTCGGCCTTATTTCGCGGTTGTCTCGTTAAAGGCGATCCAAGAGCGAAGACAGCTCGCATATGTCTACGATCGGAGCTGCTGGAGGTGGTACACAACGGCACGATACTTATCTTCGGCTGCGGAGAATTCCCGCTTAAGTCCCATTCAATGTGGCGTACGTTATACAAAAAACTGTATGTACAACGAGGGTGATATTATGGCGAGGATTATAGTGAAATTTAAGAACATGCCATAAGAGCGACCTACATAATAAGCCGCGTAATGTTTGAATTCAGGATTTTGATCTGTTTTGTTAAAGATGATCTGCAGATATTGATAATAATTTTGGTGAAGCATTACAAGAGAGAGTACAATATTTGGTTTTTGATATTTATCCATTGCTGATATTATCGAGTTAATTACATTTGAAAACTAATTTATTTATGATAATTCAAACATCAATATTGAGCTAATATCTTTTTAAATTTTAAAGGACGTTAAAAACCAACATCATACTCATAATTATGAATTCATTAATGTTATTCATAAATATCGAAAAATATAATAATATTTAGATAACATTATGGATCATATCTGGGTTATCACATCATACCCATCGCTTATTTGCATTAACGATTCCAATAAAAATTCTGAACACCCGCTCTTTTGCAGCATAAAGATGTTATCCAGCATCTTTATACCCTCAATTACCAAGTTCATCGACATCAAAGTCATCCAAAAACATCCATAACTCCCCCACCAGCCTAGCCTCCATTCGACTCTTTGTTATGTTTTTCTTTGCCGCTCTCTCCGGGCGCCTATTAATCTCCATCCCTCTCGCGCAATCTTCTCTCAACAACGCAACCCCTACTCTCAGCCAAGTGTAACGGTATCTTCAAGAGGAAGCGAAACAGCGCGCGAGCGGCGCGATACGAGAGTATATATACACCTACGAGGGCTTTTAGGTCGAGAGCGCGCGCAGGGGAGCTGCTCTAGCGGTCGATCGCCCGCGCCAACGCATGCAGATATATCTCCGGCGGAGCTGCTTTTCTCGGTACACGTCGAACGATTTATGACGCTAGGGGGAGAGAGAACGAGTCAGAGAGATTGCGAGATGATGGAGCTAAATGGAGGGAGGTTTATGGTGATTTTCACTTGCTAGCCGGAGATGGGGTTGCGCGCCGCCGCTGGGATTACGGCTAGTCGGCTCTTTAAGGAGCAGAGACGTTGTGTCAATCTGTTGTCTCGCCGTCGAGATCTTCTGCCTTTGTTATGAAGAGGCCTTTCGCGCCGGTTTAACGACCGCGTTTTGCTTCCTGGAGAAGATGATTGCGCGAATGAGTGCTTTAAGAAGAAACACAGACGGTGCTGCTTAACTACTATCGTGTGTGTTTTCTGTTGATGGGTTTTCAGAAGATGTATGGTTGTTATCCTGCACTCTGTTGGAGTGCTGAAAGTATTAGTTTTTGTTAGCTGTGAATGCTTTACTGATATTGTAGAGGTGAATAGCAAGTCAAACTTTGATTATTAAATGGACTTTTACATCAATTGGTAACTTCTCTCTAGGACATGGGAGACGCGTTTAATAGAACTTCATAACTAAATGACAATATTAGTTCTACACCCGTCTCGTTCCGCACCTTGTACCACATTTTATCAGGGCATTGTGTTCAAAGTTCCAGCTGGAACAAAACAATACGAAAGTGGAATTCCATAAATGCGCTCTGTCTCGCAGTCACAACTTCGTCAAATTGAATAGTGCATATAAAATACATCCGCTGCGTTTCTTCTGCGTCAACGCGATAGATAAATTCATAAAACAGAATCTCAACTCTAGCGCGCGCTAAAGCAGCTCTCTTTAAAAAGAAGAGAAAAATAAAACTGTCTCGCGCTTACCTTCATCGATCCATTAAAACACACTTTCTACCGAGGCCGAAAGGTTTAACTCCACGTGAGTCAGTCGCAGACGCTGTACAGCCATCAAACGACAAGAAAAATGTCGAGTTATTCCAGTTAAACGAACGTACCGACCTACCCCAAGTCGTATTTCAAATTGCCGCAAACCCACACACACACACACACATTCGCCCTGTACCATTCAACATCGTTGTGGCCACGGGTAGAAAAGTCAATTCCTTCGGTCAGGAATTTCCTGCAGCGTTGACGGTTTTAGTGTGTTGCCTTAACCCCGTTTTTCATCATTTCATTTTTTTTCTCGACCTTCGTTACAGTTTTAGTTTTGAAAGATCTTGTCATGTGTGTCACGAAGATATTTCTTCTGTTGATTTTTAATTATTAGGCTTGGAATTATACTTGTTTCGACTAGAGTGATATTTTCGTTTTTTAATTTGATATTCAACTTATGGAGAAAACAGAAGCATACTTTAATTAGACTAGATTTAGTTAATCTTCCTTTCTAAGACGTACATCAAAACGAAGATAATATATTATTCAAGAATTTCTACTTTCTGATTGCACTTAAACGCGTAACTCTCACCTTCACAGAGGTACTCGCATGCACACACTCATACTTCTACTGAATTTCTCGCAACGTCTCGTGGAAATCTCTAAATTAAGACTTTCCGCTGCTGCTCCCGGATGTGTACGAGCTACATTTTCCATCTGCAAAGTCCGCCGCTTCTCCTTGCACACACTGGCATCTCGTACAGTACCAACACTAGATTCGTGTACAACATATATTCCTCCTCTTATACGACGTTAAACAAGATAATGAGCGAGCAACCCTGGAACAAAGGCGAGCTTCGGGGCTGTTATATTTTAATGAATTATATTCGCGAACGTGCCGAATCGGCTATCTTCGAGGTTGAAAGGAAGCGAGCGTTTTAATAACTTTTTATTCACCGGCTCGCCGCGAGCTAGATTTCTTTTACGGCTGGGATTCTGCGTCAAAAGATAGAGTGGTGGCTCTTAACCTTCAGCTGAACGATCGGTGCTCCAGTGGACAAGTGTCTTTGATTATGAGATTTCTCCTGATAAAAATAAATGAAGGACTGTTTGAGACGTTAATAAAGAATATAATTACGAGATGAAGTTATATAGATGCGACATTAGTTTGAATGAAAAAGTTACGTTATTTAAAATTGTATAAAAGCATTCATCATATTTATTTCTTTTACTATTTTCCAGAGAATTGATAAGCTGAAGCATTTCAGTTGCTTTTCAAGAAAATCAAAGCATTATAATGTTTCGTAATTTCACAATCTTTAACAAAACTTTACACCTAATGGCCACAAAGGCCCAATAAATCAAAAATACAACGAACCGAAGTTTCGCAAGTTTTTATCTGCAAATTTACGACGTGAAAACAGAGCTTTGCCCACGATGTTTCTCAGCGCTCGGCGATCTTAGCCGACGTTTGAAAGTCGCCCAGAGCCAAGAAGTCACACCGGTTCGCTTCGCAATCGTTATCGCCATCTTTTGTTCCAGCAGCTTTGGCGTCGACTGGTTCTCATCAAACTTCCGCCTCTCGCGGCTCGGCAAAAACCAGAGAGCCATCTCCCTTCCACGAAACTTCTGGAAAAGCCGCGAAGAAATCACACTTCAGCCTCACCGCGGCTCGCGCACAAAAAGGAAAATGGCAGCGGAGCACGCGGGGAAGCTCGGCCAAGGGAAAAGGCGCGAGCGAGAAAAAAGGAGGCCCCTGGTTAACTGGTTAAAGGCCCGCGCGCTCTCGTGTAACCGTAAAAGGAACGAGTTCTCCGCGCCGCTCTTCCTGTCTGCCTCGCTCTGCTGCTGCCATTGACTCGCGCACGCCGCCGCAGCACCAGCGTCGTTCGTCATTCAGACCTTCTTTACGGCGATGCGTGAAAGCTCGACTGCGTGTGGGTATACGGTGTAAAAAGGGGAAGAGACAGAGAGAGAGGGCAGCGGTAGCCGATATCCTAATAATCCCTTGGAGTCATCGGCGATTCTCGGACGCGTCGGGTACCACATTGATGAGAGACGAGCGAGCACGGAGGTGGCATCATTTTTCTTGCGGGCTCGAAGCTGCAGCGGCTTTCTTTTCCTTGGGCTCTCCGGCCTTTCTTTCGGGAGCTGGGATCTGGCTGTCGGAGAGGTTCATTTTTTATCCGAGCTGGAGTTTTATGGTTGATTGTAAAAAATGATGGGGGTTCGCAGGTGCGTCGGCCGGTTTGTATGGAGGATGATCTTTATTTGACGTGTTTGGATAGAATCGTGACCTGGTTCGATCGGCTGTGAAGTGGCCGCGGTAATCTCTCAATTGCGATTGATGAATTTTTTGAAAAGTTTGGAATGGTAATTAGTTTAGTTAAATTATAATTAAATTAATTGTATATATTTTCATATAATTAGAGTAAACTTATCTTTATCTGAAAATTTACAAATATAAAAATGAAAAGAATATAATTTAAAATATTGAAAAATTTGATATATATTTGAAATATAAAACAATTTATGAAATTTTTTACTCGAAGAATACAATAAAAATTTGATAAATGCTTCCACTACGTTTGACAAAAAACAGGTTATCCCAACATTTGTCATCCGATATGGACTCGCTTATCGATCTATCGTTTATCTCCGAAACCCGAACAAATATGAATTTTCATTCACTGCATTCATATCATGATAATACGTCACGATTTCAACAATAAACGATATCCGTCAGCAACAGCTATTAAACCAATCCAAGAAATGAACCCACACGTGTAAAACCAACGCCACGCTTTTTTTTTATCAATTTCACCTCAAACAACTCATAACCCACCCACACTCCTATCAACAAATCAAAACATTCCTTAATCGATTACTCACCGATAAGAACTAACCCAAGAGCCAAACACATACACATCCCAACCCACGCGCAATTAACTAATGTCGATGTCGTTCAAATTAATGTCTCTGCCTCGAACGCAGCTCGCCTCAGCCAGCTTCTCAAAAGCGTCATCGCGCGAAGATAAATAACCCGTCGAAATTAATTTACGCTCTCTACCATAAGGCGAGATAGAGGGAGAGAGTTTCAGGGTACATATACAGCGAAACATTTGCGCCGCAGGTATAAAGCCTGGTCTTTGGAGCGGCGCGTAATTTTCTCTGATACGCGCTACGCCATAGGCTGGAAAGTCTCTCCCGGGCGCGATGTCAAAGGTCCCTTTCACAAATTCATTCCTCGCTCCGTGGAGCTCTCTAAGTCGCTCGAGCGCGCGCGCGCAGAGCTCGCACTTAACCTTATTTTGGGCGAGGCGGGAGCTCGGCGCTCGATTGGTATGTGTTTCTCCGCGCTGCGAGAGAGAAAGTCTATCTGCAATTACTAGCTAGTAGAAGTTCAGCCGAGCCTTGTGATCTCTCTCAAGCTCTCGGAGAGCTGGATTCGATGTGAAGCGCAGCGAGGAATGCCTTTTGAGAAATTGAGCTTGGAGGGGAGAGCCGAAGTTTCGAGCAAGTTTCGGTTGGGTCTGTTGCGATCGGCACGAAGTGAAAAATTTAACGATCGAAAAAGTTGTTTGGGATTTAGTGCCGATTTTTTTTTTTTTTATTTGGGGTTTAGGAATCTTTTTGAGATTTATTTTGATCAAAATACATATTAATCTTCTGCGTTCGAGGTAGAAGGTAGTTTGAGGCGAGCTGCTCTTTTAGAGTTTCATTTTTATCCATCAGCGTACTGTGATGGGGGACAATAAAGTTAAAAAGCTATTTTTATCAATAAGTATAGGTGAAATATTAAATCTTAGATTTTGATGGAACGTTTAACATCTTTGTGGCCTCGATGTTTCACTTTAGGTTGTTATGTGTTTTAGGAACATTGACTTAAACAAGAAAAATTTACTTTGATAAATAACGTATTTTTAGATCGTACCAAAGAGAAACATTTCTAGTAATTTTATAAAGAAAATTTTCGATAATTTTACGAAAAGTATTTTTTCTCCATAATTTTCAGAACAAAATTTACAAAACTAATGTAATAAACTGACAATACCTAAAATATGATTAAACTTTCTAAAATATATTACTGAAAATTTAGTAATTTACATAAAAAATATAAAATTTCCTTTCATACAGTTTTTATAATTATTTTATATCGTTTCAAGTCGTTACATCACTACTGTCTAAGTCTGTCGTAACAACCAAAAACTACCTTTTAAAAAGGAAAGTAACGAAAGTGTCGTATTATTTACACATCAGTAAAACTTCTAATTCATAACCTCAAACTTTTCCTTTCACCCAAATTAATTATAAAAACAACGTATCACGACGCCAGCATACATCTATCTCACACGAACCATCAAACCCACAATTGAAACCCAAAAAAAAAAAAATGATCAACGACGCTTTTTCAAAAGCTCGGCCTAAATCCACATTCACACACCCCAATCT
>UELX01005545.1:0-13362 GCA_900480035.1 Eupelmus urozonus | reverse complement strand
TTACGAAAAGGGATTAAGGAAAGCAAAAATTCAAAAATTTTGAAAAAATTTTTTGAAAAATTTAAAAATTTTGAAAAATTTTTTTCGAAAAAATTCAAAAATTAAAAGAAAATTTTTTTGAAAAAATTTGAAAATTTCAACATTTTTTTTAAATTTGAAAATTTAAATATTTTTTTTTTAAATACAAAAATTTTGAAAATGTGAAAAAAAAAACTCGAAAATCTTTAACAAATTCAAAAATTTTTAAAAAATTCACTGTGCAAACTACGATTTCCCATTCCTTTTCTGTGCACAAATAAGGGTCTCTGCATGCTCTGGTTTAAAAAAGCACAGTGTTTAACAAGGGATCCGCAAGTAAAAAAATAGTATACAATTTGTACAAAATGTGTACAATTTATGTCTAGAATAATTTTTTTAAGAGCGGTCATTCAATACGAGAAGTTCTGTGCAAGATGCTGTCGATACGCAAATATCCTCACTGCCAACCGGAACCCCAGCAATACTTTCTTATGAAAACTCTTGAACATAAACTTGATATTTGTCTTCTGTTTTGTATGCCTACATTCATGAATGACAAAGAACTTTTAGGTTATGTTGTTGAAAAATTGTACATTAGTTACAATTATATTGGTTTATACTAAGAAGGAGTAAAAGAAAATAGTAATAGTCTAAAGAGAAGTATATCGAGCTGCGGTTCTCGCTCACACAACAATCAGATAAGTTTATCATATTTTTCTGGCAAAATTTTAAACACAGAATAATTTAACCTCTTCTAACCTCATAATAAAATGTTATTTATATAAATTATCATATGCTTTATGATTTTTGTTTTTGATTTTTTAGGTACAAGATGTTTTGAAAAACCCGTTGTTGTGTATTTTCATTTCGTCAGAACTGTGCGGCGGAGATATTCGTGGCTAAGAAGCATCCCTGTGATTTCTAACATTAATAATTCTTTCTCTGCTGGAGCTGTTGATGTACCATCGCATCGCTGTCTTGAGTATTGTAATATTTTTTTTATAAGATATATTAATAAGTATTATGTAGACGATTAGTAAAACAAAATTCTATGCCTATTTTGGTATTTAAAATTGAAAAAGTTTTACCGATGAAATTAAATTAAAAGCACTTTAACTTATTAAAAAATTATAAAGTCTAGGTCTGGTCAAACATTTGCCCTACGTTCAATTACGGCAGTTTTTGGTGTTTTCGCGATATGTGATATTTGCGTATCGACAGCGCCTTGCACAGAACTTCTCGTATTGAAGGACTGCGCTTAAAAAAATTATTCTAGATGAAAATTGTACAAATTTTGTACAGATTGTATACAAATTGTATACTATTTTTTTACTTGGGGCGGAAGTGGCTTTTTTAACTTTCCTCCCTAGTTGAACAATATAGTATACTTTTAAAAAACCATACAAGAATGGACTTTTGTATACTTCAGAAACAGCTAAAAAAATTGAGTCGTATTATGTTACGTACAGAGACGAAGAAAATGATGATAATGTAGGAGTTATTAAAAAATATGTACGAATCATTAAATATTGTACTTGTAAAAAACTATGTGAATGCGTTGGAATGGATTACGCTATTATAAAAAAAAATAAAAGTAATTAATCCATTCTCTGTAAATATGCCCGATAGTGCATTAAAGTTTATTCATAAGTATACAGAATGCTTTGATTCAATTGAAGCCATTGATGTTTATAATTTGAAAGAGATTTGTACTCATATCAAATTCAATGATCAAAATTGCTACATTTGTGAACGTGTAAATAGCTTAGAATTTGAATAAAAGTGAATATTTATTTTTGATTATTGCGTTTTTAATAAATTATAAAAAAATAAAAAGTATATAACAAATAGAATAACAATATACAAATCCACTGCCTATGAGTTGTCCATATATTTCCAATATATTGATAACTATCTATGCTGCCAATATATTTCCAAAGCAAAGTAGAAATTCGTACGAGGATTGGAAAGTGCGCATTTGGCGACACATGGTCAATATATTGGATAATGCATATGTAGAGATTATATTAGAAATATATTGGAAATATATTTTTAATACATTTCCAATATATTTCTAATATATATTACCAATATGTGGGCAATATATTTCCCATATTTTTGATTTTTATGCGGGGTAACTTTTTTTAACATAGTCAGTAGAACTATTCTAAAAAATTGTTTTAATTTATATTTACGGCATAATTTTTGGGTTTCGATTTAATTTTTTGTATAGATTTCTAGCTTACCCTTTCACTTAGGCTTAAATATTGAAAGTCTCACTTTCGCAGGGATCAGTACTATAGGTATAGTTGATGACACCGATGAATAATTTTGATGAATCCGATCACAAAATCATTCAAAAATCAAACTACAAATCTCACCTCATACACTCAACATCAAAACCAGCGCCCTCCTTTATCCAACAATCATCTCCTGTCAGCATCCCGCCTTATTACAACAAAGCCACCGATTGGCCGATCTTAGCCAACTGGCCCCATTCAACCTCCACGAAGCAGCTGGCCACTCATTGCGTCTTCATTATACAAACCCGAAATCCGAAGAATCACGCAAATTGATAAGGGCGTGCGTAGCCGCTGCCGAGCGATTGGCAGCTGCGCATCACCAGGAAGCACGAGGCTCTCCCGCACCTCAGTCTCGCGCAGCGTGAAACACGCGGCGAACAAAAAATTAATCGACCAGCGCTCGCGCTCTTTCTGTGGAGCAAGCGAGAGAGAGAGTTGGCCCTTTAATCATCGCGTAATTGCTTCGGCGCGCTCTCTGTCCGCTCGACTCTCTTTCACGGTCATCGATTAACCGGCTCCTTTATTCCACGCGGCCGCATGTCTGTATACTCGGCAGAGATTCGATGAGTAATTAATTAATCAATCACCTCCTTTAGGCTCGATGCCTGCAAGTGCGCGCTTGGATGTGGGCGCGTTAGCTGATAACGATTATCATTTTGCTTTTGATGCACTGGCGGGTGATTGATAGCTGATGATTGGATTGCTTTAATTCTATATCTTTTGAATAATTTTTGTAACGGTTTGATAATTATTAGAATATTTTAATTGCGCGTGGTTGTTATCCATAGATCTAAAATACAAATCGTCGACAAAACCAAAACGAAGTCAATGCAAAAAATTATGAAGAAGCACCGGTAAAATTGTATGCTGCCCAAGAATAAGCATACCTGGTCAGCTCTAAAAGGCAAAGAAGAACGAAGGACCAAAGCAAGACTACCCATAATAGAACTCCGGCATCTAAAAGAATAAAATCCAGACATCGCAAAGCGAAAAAGGGTCCGCACAATCAAACCACTTCAGATTCCTTACGAACTCGACTCCCGCGCTCCAATACCGGCATTTCTCAGCCCCCCAGCTCCTCTCGATACACATACGCAGATCGCGCATATACACACTCGTGCGCAGGCTCTTGGATTCATAAATTATTTTAGGGGAAAAAAGGAGGGAAAAGTATTTCCAATTACAGTTTTTTGTGAAGGGTTGCCGCGGGCCACGCGCCCGGCAGGGGGTCCGCTTAATGGCGACCCGCGCTTCTCTCTCCCTCTCTTTCTCTCTCTCTCTCTCTCCGTGCGCGCGCTGAGAGTCATCGGTATTTTTCTCTCGCCCGTCGCTCGATCTTTCCAAGTGCGCAGGCGTCGCGCCGCTCGCCACTACCGCGAGCCCATTAATCCGAGCTCTTCATTTAAAATTACAATTTTTAATTAGCCGTCGCTGTGGTAGGATGCGGATGACGGAACGATCGAAGCGAGAGGCTCGCTTTGCCCTTAACGTCTGTATATATCTTTTCGGCCGAGGTTGGGGGAGGTTTGCAACGGAGTGTGAGAATGGTTGTGTTCGAATTGTGGTTTTGATATTGTAAGTTAGATAATTTTGCATTTACTTTGACGAAAAAAAGTTTTTGGTTCCTGCATGTGAGACTTTGATTGGTTTGGCAAATACAAAAGGTAATTTTGAACTCCGCTGTCAAAAAGTTAAAAACAAATGTTTCAATAAAATTCCCGCTTAGACCAAAAGATAATCAAGTATAACCATAACTGAAAAATCATTCAATTTATCTCGTACATCTCCATTACGAAGCTAATTAATTCGTATAAGAAACGATCACCCTCCCAGCATTAACAACCTCCCGCTTCAATCGCTTCTAAACCAACACCAGCGCCCATCAAATCCCCCTTAAAACCCGCTTAAACTCCACTTATAAAATACATTCGTCGCATCAAAAATACCGCCTTATAACCACACCGGCGTTAAAAAGCTCGAGAGGAATTCCAAGTCGCGCGATTATAATCAAGCTCGCTCGCAGATTTAGTTCGGCGATAAAAGCGTAGCGCGTCCCGTGTCCGCCGGGAAATTACAACCCGCGGAGTATGTAAGTCGCGCGCTTCTCAATTAAGTAAGTGATACGATCATTTTTCACTTATCTCGTAAAGCTCATGCTCCCCCTCCCCTCCCTTATAGAAACAAAGCGCGTTCCATCTCTCGCGAAGGGGCGCCTCTCCTCTTTACGATCGGCGTTAACGACTGCTTAAATTACGGCCGGCTCCGTACTACTGACCTCGCCTCGCGACCTCTTCTCTCTCTCTCTCTCCCTCTCTCCTTCTGTCCTTCTCGCTGCGCATGTACCAAAAGACTCGCCCTAGACGCGCGTGCGTGCGCCTGTGATTAACTCCCACGAGCGAGCGAGAGGCCAATTTGCTATCCGTTCGCGCGCGAGAGAGAGCGCATATCACAAAGTACGTACGAAGAGGCTTACATTCGCGCGCTCCGCTGCAGCTCGCGGCGATTCTCTTCCGCTTGGTGAGATCGCGGCGAGGCGCCTTGCGCTGTAGACGTTAAAAACGCCGAGGTATGGAGACGGAGATTTTGCATATGTACGCACGTGTGCGTATGGGTAAGCGATAGGCCGGCGGGTTTCGAGTGACAGAGCGATAAGTCGTTAGGGAGAGGAGCGACTGTCGATGAAGGTATAAATGGGATGCAGGGGAAAGAGAGAGGGAGGATGGGGACGACTGTGTTTTGACAAGTCGAGCCGAGGGTATCGGTATTCCCGGGTATGGAGGCGGTGAGTCATCGCTGTGGGGATCGCGTTCGCGAAAACTATTTGGAATTTCAGGATGACGGCTGGCTTTGGGTGATAGGGTTGCAAATTATTCATGCGTGCTTTTTTGATGGTTATTGTTGAGAGATTTGAAGAGGAAGTTTTGCTTTGGATCATATTTAAAGGAGCAGTTGTTTCGGCAAGTTTATATTTTGATACTGATTACATATTTGGGTGCATGATTTCAAAAATGATTTCGAATAATTTTGAATGATTTCAAGAGTGATTTCGAAATCAATTAAAGAATGAAAATAAAATGTAGTCCTTCACTTAAAGAAGCAGACCAAAATAATTAACTTTTACTTTCAACAGCGCAATAATCACGTTCAATAAAAACTTCCTGGAACAGCCAACATTAACCTTATTTTACATCGATCCACGCATATACTCATACACATCCAGCTGAGCTAGAGCAGCACATATAGGCGGCGTTGATGGCATATTTTCACGCGCCGAGTAGCCCCATCAAACTCCCGCGGTTTGTGACGGCCGATTGAATTATTTATGAGCGCTCCCAAGCCAGACGAGCAGTCGTATCTTATTTTATGAGCCCCACTTTTTATTCTCGCATGCGCGCGCCCCGGTACATACACACGCGCATACGAGCTTCCTCGCCTCCTCCGCGCATAACTCATCCATTGTTTATTCGTCACGAGCCGATCCGTAAGGCTTCTCTCTCTCTCGCTCGGATCTATCGAAACTGCATTTTTTTACCGGCCTCCTATCTCCGCGCTACTATATTTCATTATTATAATAGGATTGTCAGACTCGGAGGCCCCAAATTGATTGAACACCGCTCGAGAGACATCGGCGAGCTTTATGGGAAAAATTTATCAATGTTATAGGCGAGTCGGACTACAGTTTAAAGATCCGAGCCATTACCGACGAAAAAAAATCACTTTCGCATCGTTTGTCTACATGTGCTGTGTAGATACGAGTATTTAAGATACATTTTTTACAAGCTGGTTTTTTTGGTCGAGCGTCCGTTTTTTGTTGCTTTGGATGTTCCTAGAAGAATTTTATGTTTTAAGGTTTCTCTGATAATTTTTTATAGGAGAAAAGAAATAAAAATTTACTATTGATGATTGATGTGTTATAAATCGAAAAATATATCAGGCATTCGTCGAATTAACTTTTATTACGTAAAAGTTTTTTTAATTGAATTTCTAAGCTATGCTTGTTTAATCTGTAAACTGCCGGAACTATTATCTATGGCTCTTCAAGATAATAGCTCAAGTTCATTTTTCTGAACATTAAGTCTACATGCATCACTTTTCGTTAGAGTTGCACCTTTTTCAGTGCATCGACGATAAGTTCATTTATGGATAATTACTGTCCAAGCATTTCTGATCAGTTCATTATGATCTAAATTTGGTTTCAATTGATTTTATTTATCTATATATTCAATTTACTTTCGCTAACCTTGTTTATGCATTTAAATGCAAAAACTAGATAATATGACAAATATACCAGAATTAAATAACAAAACCATTAACAACTAGCAAATTGACCTATGCCAAATAATTTTTAAAATTAAGTTCCAAAACTTTTGAAAACATTTTTTATCGCTTATTACTTTAGAGTTTTATTTTTTTATTAAAATTTAACAAAATTGTTTTTAAAAATTGTACAACTTTTATCAATTACGTTTCTGTAAAAAATGGATATATTTTAAGAGTATCTAACAAATTCACTTTTTCAAAATATTTAATTATAGCGTTTATGACCTTCATCTAATCAATCAAAATAAGAATGTCAGCACCTCTTATCAAAACGTAGGATCTATCAAAAATTCAACGATTAGCAAAAGCCATTGTAAGTTGTTCGTTTTACTAACTTGCAGCAAAAGAAAAAATATTTTAAAAAATGGCCATGATTATATTCGTATTCAGTGTCTAAACGAATCAACTAAGCGTTAAACTTCAATTGGTTTCTTCTGATCTGAAGCGCATCATTAAACATTAAAACATTAATTTAATTGTTCGTTTCAGCTTTCCCTGGTCCTATCGTGATCCTTGTCGATTTCTATAATTCTTGAACTGCGTGCTTTTCGATGCTAAGAATACTGCAAAATTTTTTACTACACATTATAGGATTATTTTTTGTGCTTTTCATATTTTCCTTTTTTATAAACATCTACTACCAAAAGCATTAAAAATTTGACATTGTTTCTTATTCAATTATTTATACAATTATTCTTACAATTATTATAATCTTAAAATTATTTAGCAATTCCTTTTCGAAAACTTATTGATACATCTATTCCTGCTCCATTGTTTCTCATCTGCATCAAAACAAACATCGTCAATCTCAAAAGCATTTCCTAACAACCCATTCCCATAAAAAGCAGTTCAAACCATCAACTACCACAAAACGATCTCACCAAACAGCATCCTACAAAACCGATCTACTATCAAACATATATACACAAAAACTAACCACAATCTCCAACCATCCTCTACACTAAACACTCGCAAAAACCATCCTCTCCAACTTCCACTCACCCAAAAAAAACCACTCCACCACGTCAAACCCACAGCATCACGCCAAATCGCCCTTCCAAAACCAGAGCGTCCGCGCTCGCTATCCACATATCGATGAAGGATCGATGATCAATCGCGCCTCGTCGTGGGAAGGCCGCGATTTCGCCTCCTTCTACCCATCTCGCATCCAGAAACCGGAGTTCCACTTTCCAGCGACGCATCGCTTACCGATCTCTCCTGGAAAGTATCGGATTCCACCTGCAGGGGCATCGATCATCGGCGCGCGACTGATTACATTACCACCAATACACACCGCGGCCAAATTCCATCTCTCCTAGTGTCATTCCCTTTTTTTTCAGAGAAAGCTCACCAGCCGGAAAAGAAGAATCGCCTCGCACAAAGGAGACCAGCCCCGTCGCGTAATGGCTAATTAGGCTCAGCTACCACGAGGCGGTTCCGCGGGCCGTATAATCCCCTGTCTCTCAGGCCTGCGTGTAATATCTCTCTGGGGCCATTGTGCTGGAGAGACACGCGGCGATGATGAGAGGCGTTGAATCGAGCTCTCTCTCTCTCTCTCTCTGGGAGTGGAAAGGCGCGCGAGGAGAAAAAAGGAGGAATATAGGTGGAGCGTGCCGAAAAAGGGGAGCTCGCGCGAGGTGAGGAGAGCGGAGAAGAATAGAGGAAAAGAAAAGAGCGTATAAAGGAGCGAGCGCGTAAAACCTTCTTTCTCTCGAGATGTCACTTATTAATTCTTTCATTCTCCGAGTCTCGGCCGAAAGCGGCTATATAGACGAAGAAAGGAGATGAATAGCGCGCGGGTGCCGGGCCTCCGCCCACCTCGCTTTCTGGGCTATGCGAGCGATGCGTATAATACAGGAATTCCGCGCGCAAGCTGGATGTATATATGTGCTGGTAGGAGAGAGAGAGAGGAAAGACAGAAGGCGATCTGCCGCCGGTTCTCTCAAAAGGAGCCCCCGGGTAAAGGTCAAAAGGACTGGGCCTTTCTGTCTTTCGACTACTACCTGAAAGCCTCATCATCGACGTCGCGCAGGTATGTGTATACAGAGAGGGTACATTATAACTCGCTCGCGCGCACACACACACACTTGGATGCCCTTTTCTGGCTTCTATTCTGCCTCTCTTCTTCTTCGTCTTCCTCCTCTTTTTTTTCTCGAGGGCCCGACGATGACACTTTAATACTCAGTTTCGATGGCAGAAGCACCATTGTGATTAATTATCCCTGGGCCGCAGAGGGCCAGCTCGATCGCGCCGGACAGTTGCTGCCGCCGCGGCCTGTAGCGCCTGCTGTTTCGACCGGGGTCTTATCCATCTGACTGTATATAACGACTTTTTCCTCCTCTTCGCTGTATAATCATTCCTTTTTTCCGCTGGGAGGTTCTTTTTTTTTATTTTTGGTGTCGGGAATGCGGAGTGGGATGTATACTCGGTGTTTAGGTTGGTAATCTGACGGGATAAGTGATGTTGGTGATAAAGATATTGCGGATGTTAATTGCTTACTTTGAGGTTGAATATGTTTTCGATGTCACCAGTTTTGTTAATTATTCAACAAGATATTAGATGCCGATCTTGTAATTTTTTTATTTCGATACAAATGTTATCTTGGTATTTGAGCAATTCTCTAAAGTAATGATTTTTGAGCGATTTATTTTCCAAGTATTTGCTCGAATACTCATATATTATTTATTAAAATTAAGTAATTTTTTATCTAAAGTTGTAGTTTTGTATATTATTTGTTATTATATTAATTTTTAAAACTGTAAATATAGGTCAAATCTCACCACATATTTCAAACTTCTGTTTTAACTAAAAAAAAAAGGTTTGAAAACACAAATATGTATAAACATAACTAATTAATTTAAATAAATCTTTGATATTTGTTATATATTAATAAACTTATTATACTATTATATTCGTATATTGAGTTGTATTTTGTGGTACTGTTCAGAAAACGATCAGGATAACTTTACGGAAATTTCCAAATAGAGATAAAAATCGGGTTCTTTTCAGGTTTTTATCGGTATTCCTGAACAAGCCCGGATTTCAAGTAAGAGTATCCTGATTTCTTTTCTACTAGAGTATAAGAAATATGTTTGAAAGTGCGCACAAGCGAAATATTGACAAAATATTCGATATCGTATTGCCAGTCTATTGCAAATAATAATATCCAATACATTGGCGATATATTGCCCATAGTTTTACGCGAGTTTTAATAAAAAAATTAATTTCGTGGCTTTGAAATTATTATTATTATTATTATTAAATTTTAAATTATTAATTATTTTAATTATTATTATTATTATTATCATTTTTCAAAAATCTATAAAAGTTGCAATTTTTATATCTGCTTATTTTTCAAGTACTTAGAATAATTTATCATTTAAAGTGATTCGGAATGTAAATGTAATTGATCTGTATGGTTTGAGATGGATTCAGTCACATAAACACTTGAATTATTTCATTTAGTATAAAACACTTGTTGGAATCCAATCTCAAGATTAACCCGTTCAGATTCTTATATTTATTATTCTTTTATTTATTTATTATTGTAAACTTTGTTGAAGATTAAAATTTAAGTATTTTTGGAAAATAAGTGAAAATTCCTAATATTCATAAATGACCATATTCAAGCTGCCAAATACCTATATGCAAAGAAATTATTATTTAATGATAATATCTCAAAACATTTGAGAATAAGAAGGTTTGTTTTAATATATAACATAGCATAACTCTACAAATTAAGACTTTAGACATATTTATTTTTATTAATTATTTAATTTTTTCTTCGATTACTTAATTAATCAGTAAGATATAATGATGAGCTTACAGATTTATAGACTAGAATGAATTTGAACAATTTTCACGTGAGTTTTTGTAGTTGATCATTTTTATTGAAGATACATTGTAAATAATGAAATACATATTTAAGATCCTGCATATAATCCAAAGTTGCAATCTAATTTAAAAGTTATCTTTCACGTATGAAGTAATTCATTAAGAAGCTAAAATTTCCTTATAAGAGATTTAAGTTTATCAAAAAATGTCCAATTTTACAGTACATTGTGACAAAATTATAATTATACAATTATCATAACGTTATTAAAATTTATAAGAGATCACACAATCCTAAATCGTTTCTATCAATAACAAAATAACATATAGAGAAAAATCCTTTAGTTTAGAGTTACTTTTTGGTTTAAGGAGAAAAACTCTACACGGAAAAAAATACTTGCGAGAAGTATAACGTATTAATTTGTTATATTGACCTTAATTAATTGGTAAACCTAATTAATTGGTAAAGTTTACAAAGCGTATTTTGTTAAAAAATTTTGTGTTTAAAATCAAGTTAAGTAATTACAAAGTACTTTGTAATTGTTACAAACTTTTTTCGTTATAAGTATTTTTTTTTATTAAAAAAAGTTTACAAAGACCGATTAGTTGTCAATACAACACTACCCTTGTAGATATAACAAAATACTTCGTAGGAGCAACAAATTATATTTTAACCAAGTGCTACTTTGTCAGATTCACCAAGCACTTTTTTCAGTATAGTAAAACAAACTAAATTTTAGTTAAATATTAAATTTTATTGCTATAAGAACATTGCTTAAGAGCAATAAATAATAAACAGTAATTATTTTCTTATGGGTTGGTAAATGTTATTGCAATAAAATATTTTTTCTACTTCCATTCCTCTCGAATTAACTTTTAAATTTAACTATTTTGTAAAAATTATTCTATTTTTTAGTGAACATTACAAAAAATAGTTCAGTGCAGTAATAAAAAAAGTTTAGAATGAAGGACACTCCAACTAAAACAAATTTTACTAAAGTTCTCATAATTACAATCAAAATTCCGCCTCAGTAGTCCACCACCTCAAACACCTCCATCCATCCCAGCAAGGAAAAAGAATAAAACAATAATCACCCACCAGCCAGCTCCATTATCCTATAATTTTAACACTTTCAAGCAGCCATTAAACCCCTTACAAATCCATTGATTTGTTTGCGCGCAGGTATTCCCCTCTTGCAACCCCCTTGGGGAACGACAACTGCGTGGCGAAGCGAGAGCGGCGTCCGTCTGTTTGCTTTTATTTTCGCCTGGCCCATAATAGGACCCCGCCATGACTCTCTCTCCTGGGAGAGAGAGAAAGACTGGCCATATACACAAGCTCTCGGGCCGCACATGTCCCAAGAGAGAACTACAAATTCTCCGTTCCTCTCTCGTCGTCAAATTCGATACAGAACGCGCTCGCGCGCGCCCGCGGGGGTTGCTATCCACTCTGCAACCGCAGAAGAAAGGTGGAGAGAGAGAGAGAGAGAGAGAGTCTATGGCCCCCCTGCTGCTTTCGCCCGAATGATCTCAAGGAGGTGGGACTCTCTCTCTCTCTCTCTTTCTCTCTCTCTTGCTCTTTCTTTCTTGGACAGATGAGAGAAGCCTGCACTTTCTTGACTCTCGCTCTCTATATGTGCCTCTCTGTCCCTTTCTTTCTCTCTGCTTTTCTTTCTATCGTTTTGCTGCTTTCAGCGGGCTCTCTTTCTGGGCTTGCGCTGCTCTCTTATACGCGAGGTACGCTCGTTTTGTTGTCGCTCATCGATTACATTTCGTTATAGTCCCAGCGGAGAGATGCTATTCTCTTTATTCGCTGCTTTTCGAGATTCGCATTATGGAGCTATTATGCTTTTTCGGAGTGGAGATTAAATGTATTCTCTGCGGATTGGTTGATTTGGTCTGTTTTTGAATCGTGATATATTTGTAAATTATGATGCTTTGATTAATGAAGTATGCTAATTTCATTGTGGAATTTAATGAAAGATTCTTTATCCGTTCATTAAAAAAAATGTTTTGTATTTTTATTATTTTGATTTTTGTAAAAAGATACTTTTGACGTATTATAAAAATTAAAAATGTTTAAAGTAAATAAAATTGTTGAGGATAAAGATTCTGAGAAACAATATTTTGAAGTTGCTACCAACACTCTAAATTCAAAAGTGCGAAATCTAGAAATAAAAAGTTTAAAACCTACATTTTAATCTTTATAAAAGTTTGAAATATAGGTTTTAATCATTATAGTAACTTTCAGGCATAAATGTAGGTTTTAAATCAATATTTTACCATTATTGCATCAATTATTTGTCTTAGCAAAATTATATAGATATTACAGCAACACATATTACAGTAACAATATTATAATATAGAAGAATATAATACAAATCTATAATAATATTGTTAAAATACTAGAAAGATATAGCAATGTATTATTGTAGCAAAATGGCACTAATGTTTTAATATGATATCAATTGTAACATTGTAACAATATTGTGTTATTATTCTTTCAATATTACAACAATATTGTGTTAATATTCTTTCAATATTGCAAGAATTTTGTGTTAATATCCTTTCAATATTGCAAAAAAATTGTGTTAATATTCTTTCAATATCGCAAGAATTTTGTGTTAATATTCTTTCAATATTGCAATAATATTGTGTTAATATCTTTTCAATATTGCAATATTGTGTTAATATTCTTTCATATTGGAAGAATTTTTATTAATATCCTTTCAATATTGCAAGACAATTGTGTTAATATTCTTTCAATATCGCAAGAATTTTGTGCTAATATTCTTTCAATATTGCAACAATATTGTTCCCGCGAGTTATGCGCTCTACCAATACACACGGGAGAGAAAAGGCACAGAGAAAGAGACAGAGCCGAGAGATA
>UELX01005544.1:0-13365 GCA_900480035.1 Eupelmus urozonus | reverse complement strand
CTTCGTTTTATTAAAAAGAACTGCTTCGTCTTTAAGACAAGTAAAAGCTTATACATTACCCGTCCTGAACGTGTTAACAAATTACAGTATCGAATCCAAAGATAACTAAGTTTGCAATTTGGAAATCACACAAATGCAGATCTCCCTGGGTTAACAAAACTGTTTTTCGAAATGCTTACTTTTTCCAGGACTCTCCAATTACGTTTAATTATTATTTATAAAAAATCTTAAAAATAACCACTTAAAAATCTCTCGATTCAAGAAAATATCTTTAAATTATCTTTAAAAGACCTCTCGGTGTATGAGTGAAGTTTCTTTACACCTATCTGTCTAATGTATTCTTAGATTAATACTTCATCTTCTCTTCTCTATCCTATTATATTATGTAAAAGGGTTTTAACCCGTTTATTAAATAAAATAAAATAAATAAATAAAGAAATATCTAATTTTAATCTACAGGCCAGCAGTAATATTTATGCACGGTGACCTTGGTTGGGATCAGTTACAAATTTTAATAAGTAAATCAACAACAGCAGATTTACTCAAAATGTTTTACAAATTAGATGAATTTTTCAGTCAGCAATTCAAAAGTAGCAAACGCGTTTTCAGTTCATTACAAACTAGACAACAACGAATCAGTAACAGTAGTCTGAAGAAGAGACATCAGAAAAAACGAGCAAATGCTGAAGGTTAAACATAATAATAGAATTAAATTAAATAAACTTAAAAATTTTTATTATATTATTTATTTTATTTATTATTTACTATTTTTGTGTAGCAGCATGGTCAATTAATCAGGCAGCATTAACTGATGCTCGACACCATCGTCATTGGCAACGTGTTTTATGCCAAGTGGCTGGACTGCAGTTAGGAAGTCTAAGATTTTCTTTGCCCACGAATGGTACAGTTCTCGGTGGTACAATGGAATTACATGGCTCGAATATTAGCTTAGCATGCTTCCATGGAATAAATTTTAAAAGTAAGAGTTGGGCATTGTTTTCATTGAAAGAGCCGTGCATTAGTTTTGCAACCGAGGCGCAGGAAATTCCAAGTGTTGAGTGTAAGTATTTTAATTCATATTAATGAATGTTTTATAATCTAAAATCATAACATTCATATAAATTTTATTTATTTAGCGCCTAATACTTGCGATGTACACGTCGTGCAAACTTTAACAACTAGCCTTGGGCAACAGCAAGAACAGCATGCGAGACATCATTCTATGGCAACTGTGTGCAGATTGAGTCGAAGCGTACTTTTCCCACCACAATTTAAATCTTTGCAAGAATGGTTCCATTATGCATTTGCCAATAGTGAAATCGATGGTAATTGTAGTGCATCGATTAATATTTTTTTCATGAAATAATAAAATTTGTTATTACTACATTTAAAAATATCTTTTACAGCTGTCGACCGCTTCCCTTGCGTTGAACGTGAAAGAACAGAAAGTACATCGGAGAGTTCTGCCACTACACGAGGAAGAAATCCATCTACAACATCTGGAAAACTACAGGAGCATACTCACACGCGAGAAGTTATATTTGCGTTACCATCTCTGCAATTGCATTTGAAGACAGAACACCTACAAACTGCCAAAACTCCAGATGTGATAGGTATGATTTATTTTTGTTTAAAAATTTTTTTATTAATATTTAAATTTATTTTTATATAATTAATCAAAATATTCAAATTATCTAAATGTTGATGGAGTTAAATTCTATGTATTTGGAAAACTTGAATTACTCAAAGATATAATTTCACTTTTTTTTAATTATACATATTACATAAACACAATAATATCATACAAATAAACTTAAATTAAAAAAAATTCTAACTAATTATGTGTTTAACAATCAATTCTGATATACTTACTTTTATTGCATTCAATCTAATCCTAAACTTTTGGCCGTTTTGTACAATTTTGTGAATGTATAATTGTTTGATTGTTAACAAATAATATATACTACTATTCTACTTTGTATGGCACTATGCTATTCTTTTTATGTGTATTTCTAGGACTGCCTAAACACATACTTTATAGTAAGTACTGTCGACAACAAAAACTAGTTCTGAAGTTTTAGTTAGTAGTTTATTCATCAAAATAATAAGAGATAGCTTAATAGATTTGTTAGAAAACCCATTGAAATGGAATGGAAACCATGCATGATATTTTTTCTTAAAATAATCAAGTTCATTTTCATATTCATTGTAAATGTTCATTACATATATAGATTTTTTGCAAATCTAATGCTAAATTATTCATCTTTTATATTATTGGCCTATTTTTACCAAATTATTGAATCAATACTTTAAAGTTAAACTGCAGATTGTTTAAACTTTAATGAATAATATTTTGATACAATAACTTTGTTATTTTATTCAATTCAGAATATTATAATAAGGTACTATCGATAGGATCTGTGATAGCTAGTCACAGAAAATCATAACTTTCTAACGTAATACAGTTTAAACTTCATATTTTTACATCAAACACTTATTTCTTTATATTTATGTACTTATCTTTGATATGCTTAATTGTTTATTAATGTAAGGTTCTATAAAAATTAAGTTTGATACTTCATACTAAATTTTATATTTAAAAATAATAATTTCATGTTAAATTTAAAAGATAATCATTCTTATACTTTACATTTTTAATCTAATAAGATTTATTATAATAGCAAGATTTCACAATAAAATTAGAATAGAAAAAAACAGGAAAACAATCATAAAATAAAATATTTTGTTTTAATTAAATGATTTATTTTTAAAGGCGAAAAGCCGCTAGTAGAATGCAGTTTCATCACTGAATTTGAGGACCATATATTTGTTACTGTTGATGCAGAAGCTTTCTTCTTTTTACATGATCTTATAACATCATATGTGAAAGAGAAAGAAAGAGTGGTAATTATCATTTTTAAAAATGCTTTTCAAATTAAAATTTTATTCGTCTAATCTCAATAATCAATCTAATATATATTCACAGCATGCAATGCAAAATTATGGCGCAAGAGCACACAGTCCAGATCCTTATGAGAGAAAAAGTTCAAATCAACCCAGTAGCTCTTCTGGAACTGCTTCAACCGCGGAGGATGATAAAAAACGTAAACAATTTGATCCTGCAGAAATGTTTATCAAAGACTGGCGGTCTTATAGATGTAAGACTTGGCACTTAGAACCGACTGTAAGGTTAGTAAAAATCCATTATTTTTCGAAGAAGAATAAAATAAGTAGTAATAATTAATAGAATTTTTCAAACTTATTTGATATTTTTATTTAACATTATTATCTAAAAAAATACGTAATCAGAATGTAAATTTATATAATAATTACTAATATACTTTTAGGCTTCTGTCATGGGCTGGTAAAAGCATAGAACCTTATGGCATTGATTATATTTTACAAAAGCTAGGCTTCTCCCACGCTCGAACAACTATACCGAAATGGATTCAACGAGGATTCATGGATCCTTTAGATAAAGTACTTGCCGTTCTTATGTTAAGAATGGTATTGGCTGTTCGCGAAGAGCCTACCGACGAAAAAGAACACAAAAAGGAAAAATAATTTTTCGCGTAGAGTACATTGGTAAACACTGTATCTTTTATTAACGCGTAAATCGTCCAAGTTTTGTATCAAAGGTTTTTGTTTGTTTTATCTCATCATTCATGCAATACGTCATTGAATATTTGAAAGATTCGTGAGGTAATAGTGGAATGTAGATTATTGTAAAGCTTTCGTTTATATTTATATTCTTTCACGTTTTTATATACTTGTATATTTATTATATTGTAAAACAATTGTAAAAAATAGAGAGGAAAGCAAAAATGTTATAGCTTTGGCAGGTAATTGCTTCCAACGAAACCATCATGTTTATTACACGTATAATGCTATTCTCGTTTTCGAAATAGAGATTCGCATGTGTGTATCTGCACACGTGTTTGTTCGTCTGTGATTTAATCTAAAGTGGATTTTCATTGTATTAAAAAGGTTATTGTACATGTTTTGTCGATTTGTGAATGTAAGAAACTTTTTACTTATAACCAGAAAAATCGCGAGGCTAATAAGTCTGTGGTATTTACTAACGTCGCAATAGTAAATTTAATATTGTAAATACATGTATGTAGTTCAAAGTTACGAATCCAATATAAAATTTGTACAAATAAGGAATTAATGCGATTTATCGATTTCTTAATGTTGTATAGTAAAAATTCTATAGTTTAAAGCAAATTAAGTTTCTTGAAGCATTCATGAACTGAGTAAACATTTTTTTTACGGATTTAAGATTTTAGTTAAATTATATTATTTGTATTGACGAATTGATTCACTCACTGTATAAAATTTTAACTGGAGTGTATATTACATAATAAAGTAGAAAATAATGTTAAAAACTTATATTTGTGTTTTATTTTTATGTAATTATAATATTAATTTCATTTTACTCTCGTATAGAAATGTGTGACATTTGTTTAGAACAAAATTATAGATCAGTATTGTTAATTTAAATTCAACATAAAATCCTGAAAAATTTTTACGTTTTTTAGGTCCAAGAAATACTCTGCAATTTTTAAAAATTTAAAACAATTAAATTTTATTTTATAATTTTTATACAGCAAAACATTTCAGTTTTTTCGTATGTCTTACTAGTTTCTTCAAACGTTTTGTTAAATATTTATTTATATTTTTTATTTCTTTGTATTTGTTTATATTTTTTTTACTGTATAGTGTAGACCTGAAATTAATGCAGTTTGAAAAATTAATTTGGTTTTTAATTTATTTTATAAATCAAATTATGTAAAATTTAAATTAACATTTCAACAATGGTAATAAATCATAAAAAACGAATAGTAATTTAAACGGATGAAATATTACGTACGTTAATATTTTATAAATGAAGAATTAATTTTAGCCAAATCAATTCATCCTAAAAAAATTATTTGCTATTTTACCTATTTGCAATGCTCATGTTAAAAGATTTAAAAATCAATAAATAAAATAGCAATTACAAACACTATTTTCTTATGAGAAAATGATAACGATAATGCAAATAAATAAAAGGAAAAACTAAATCAGGTGATAGATATTTTTTTAGAAAATAGAAATAAAGCTACAGATACTGAAGACATAATATTTATTGGCGATAACAAATGATATTCTGCACTATTATTTTTAACGCGTGTATATAGCAGTACATGTGATAATAAACCTGAATAATAATTGTATTAATAGTAATATTCATTATTTTAATACATGTAACATATATAAACTGACAAAAAAGTGCAAACAATACAACTTCTTGTTGATTCTAATAATATTTTCACAACAATCCGCTACAGTTGTCATTTCGATTGAATTTTTATACAATAGCATAAAAGAAATACGAAACAAAATATGGAAGATGAAAACTATTTCCGATTGTGACATTTGTGATGTTAGTGACAAAATTGTCTAGCTTAACGTAAAAAGAAAAACTCAAATTTACACTAGATTTCAATTATTGTATTTACATTTATTTAAAACATAATTTTGAACATCATTACTCGAATACGATTGTAGTTTTAACTACACTATAATATTTATACCTACAGTACACATATAAATTAAAATTGAACTCATAATGTAGTCATTAATGAAAGTTTAGAAGATTTGTGCATCAATAAATATATTATACTGGATTATTTACAAAATAGAAATCTAAGAATTTTTAATGAGAACTATCCCACTACACAATAGAAATATCTCTCTACGCGTCTTACAATCTAGTAGTACGTTCTATAATCTAATGAGTTATCAGAATTAATACAAAAAAACTTATCAAGTATTATTACAAATAAATTAATTTTTTATAGTTAACAACACGATTTGTATTTTTCAAAATTTTGCATAAACTACAAAACTAAACGTAACTAATGATTTTAAGAGTCTTATACGCATAATAACGTATTTCTTGAGGATAAAATATGATGAAATGATTATTTGCAAACTAGATCTGTTAAAACTTTTTGATAATACTTAAGTTTATATCAATTGAAAGTACAAACATGGATTGTAACTTATATATTTTTTATAAGCATTATGTAAATCGAATCGACAAGCTTTAAATTCCGCAGCTTTACTCAAAAGAAACCAGTGAATGAAGGACAAAAATTTTTCTCATAAACTTTTTTTAAAGGGTTTAATTACTCTGACAACTCTCATATAGGAGAACAGTATAGTGCCTATAAGAGTTAAGAGAAATAACGTATAATTCAATATATTCAACAGCATTATAAACTAATAACTTAATTTCGCATCGCTGAAAAATTAGATGCCGATAACGTAAGACTCGAATTTTCATCTTGATTTACATGTACAGTAGAGAATTAAGAGTCTACGATTATGTATAGTTCTAGGGTTCTCATGTGAAATTTTTAAGTAATATTGACGCTTGAAAGTGCAGAAAAATTCGAGTCCTCGTTTCAAAATATCTATATATTCTATACTTTATAATTACCATATTAAATTCTTAAGAATTGCACTAGTTATATTAATACGTGCAGATAAAAAAAGTCCTGTTAGAAATTTTCTGTTTTAATGAAATTACACTTTTGATTCTTTTATAGCGTGCAGATCTATAGGATTTCCTTTTATAGAAATGCTTGTTAAAAATTGTCTAAAATGTCATGGCAAGTTGACGAGGCGATTCTTCCTTTATTCGTACCGTCGCGGTATAATACAATTGCCGATAAGAAGTTTAAACACGCTTGCGTACATTAATTCTCTGCTGCGCTTCTCATGTATGCGCTGCATCAACATTTATTACTGCTCAAAGAGTCGTGCAATGAAGGCACCCTGGCAGAAAACAAAACTGGTAGATTAATGCTGTACCAATTCAAGAGGTCCATGATGAGGCGACGCATCGCCGATCGGTAAGATTTATTCTTCACAATCACGGTAAAAATTCAGCACATATTCTATGTACTCGCCACCCTGTTTGTCCTTGCAAATGTTCTGAAAGGAAGAAAATTACGAAAGCTTTTATTTAATCTGTTTCAATGTTAAAAAATTTTAATTTTATACTTATTATATTTATTAGTTAATACAAAATTTTAATTGTTTATTTCTAGAAAAAAGAATAAAAAATAAATGTACGATAAATTGGCAATCCATAATTATAGATGCAACTTACATCTTGCGGCTGAACAGTTGGCACGCGGAATCTAAGAGTTTTTCGGACGTAGTGAGCGACATCGAGGTAAAAAGACTGATCACCCTGCTGAGCGTTGGATTCGGTAAACTGCGTCTGATGTTGAGCTTTGTTGGGATAGCCCCAGCCGCAGCTTATACCCTCGTCTAGTCCTCCCGAATGGGGAGAGCATTGCTGCACGACTTGCCAGTACCAAGGCATTCCACTGTTAAAAATAAAATTTTTTATTGTTTTTTGTATTATGATTATTGTTCTTTTTTATTATTTACTATTATATTGTTACTTTTAGTAAGCAGATCTAAATAAATTGATTGACAAATTAAGTGAACCATAAACCAATATGTATTTATCATTGAGCATTTCTTTGTTTAGACTGTTAAATAATCAACAAAATTGTTTTTAATATAGGATTTTATTTTTTACTTGCCAATTTATTGGTCTTTTTTTAACAATACGATCAAATCATAATTTATTATACGAGCTAAGTCAAGAACAAGGTGATTTTCCGAAATCATATACGAATGTGAAAAATTTATAATTTATTTATAAAGATATATTTGAATAGCACATATATGAAGGATATTGTCGTAAAAGAACTTCATTTAAATTTAGTTAATTTTATTTATTTAACTTAATTATATCTACATGTACTTACACAAAGCGCAGCGTCAGATGCGTATCGGACATGTACTTCGAGAGTGGCACAACGCAGCTGAAGTTGTTGGGTGCATAGGGCGCTGTGCAGTATCTCTGATCCAGGGTGGCATTGAAAGTTTTGGCGAATATGTATAATTGCGGTTTTGGCTCGGGCGGAATCGAACCGGCCGCGTTACTAGCCACCTCGCCCCAATCGCTGCCGCTTCCTGCGCTTCGCCTATTTCTCTTGTGCAGATACTTGTAGTTATTCTGTTGATTGGACATTTTTTTATATTTATTAGTTATTCAATAGCTGCTATAATAATATTGTTTTATGCAACGAGAAAAGTAAATCAAAATTTTTAAATATGTACTTTTACTTACTTCTTTTACAAGCGTCTGCGTGCTAGGATCTGATGGACTGATACCATTTTGAAGACCTTTACTTATCTTGCGCTTCTCTTCGTGCATGCTTAGTGGTTGCTCCAAATGGTCCGCTTTATAATAAAATAAAACAAATAATGTATTTTTTATGTTGTAAGGATTTAATTATATTCTGCTTAAGAATAAGTGATATCAACTTACACATCGCTTTCTTTTCTGGTGGATGCTGGTCATGCTGTGGATTTTCCAATTGATGAATTTCAGTAGTGCAGCAGTACACCTAAACATCCCATATAAAAAATGTTAATGTATTATTTGGATTACGTAATTTTGTGGTAAAAACCTTGTA
Source organism: Eupelmus urozonus (assembly GCA_900480035.1). NCBI lineage: Eukaryota > Metazoa > Arthropoda > Insecta > Hymenoptera > Eupelmidae > Eupelmus > Eupelmus urozonus. The sequence goes on along the minus strand of UELX01005544.1, from coordinate 4,813 downwards.
ATTTTATTGATTATTTTATGTTGGTTTAAAAATTTACCTGGCAAGGATTCTCGATCTCCGAAAAGTGATTCGAGCATTCGATCGGCTTTCCCAGAGCAACTGGCCCCTTGGTCGTTGGAGGGGCATCGACTTCCGAAACTTGGTCATTTTCGTCTACGTTGCTTGGAATAGCTCCAGGTCCGTTTTTGCTCAACCAGTTACTAGATAATTCACTGCACAATTAATTGGTTATTACGAATTTGAAGCAAGTGCATACAAAGCAAAGTTTCGGTATGAGTATATGAGTTTAAGAAGACTCGGTCTGGAGATTTCGATTTCGATTGATCACGATTTCATCAACTGTGTAAATGTTAAATTTTTTGTAACGTGCTAAGTTTCATTTAACTCTGTTCAAGAATCATTCAAAATTTTATAATCCGACAAAATTTTGCAAAGATTGGTAAAACTTTAACACATATAGTTAAATAGTTAATTATATGAAATGAATGTTTAGCAAAGTTCAGCCAAGAAAATTCTGCTAGAACCATTCGCATTTCATGCCGCATTTCTTTCATATCAAGCGAGAACATAACAAGCTCCGAAAAACAATGTCATTGCCACAAAAATCAAGCCACAAAAAAGCATCCAAAACTTACTTTTTATCGACTTTAGGCGGCGAGCCGGGATGACCAACCGGATACCAAGTACCGATCTCCTGCGAATACAGATGCTGCTTCGAGTTGGGCGGCTGCGTCGATGCCATCGCCGCATTGTTTTTCGCAAACTTGTGATCTAGCGTCGTACTGAGATGAGCTCCACCGCCGTGCCTCGTATAAGGCACGGCGGGTGTACTCCTCAGCAGCGGATTGATCGACTTGGATTGGTGGTCAAGACTCGAGATAGCCTGGAGTGTGTTGGCGTGCGATGGTCCGACCGCGAGGATACCGCTGCCAGCCATCGCCGTCCACTCCATGCTGCTGCGCTTCTGGTACTCGAGGAAGTACAGCGTGGCCATCGCCACCAGGCTGGAATTTAAAGTGATGTTGTTGGAATGGAAATTTATCCGATATATGGATTTTTTCATCTGAGGTTGTGCAGTTATCGAATATGGTTGGATTTGATTAGATTGGACATAAATATTGATTTTTTCCAAATTATTATTTTTTAGAATATTATAATAGAAAATAAATTATGTTTTTTATTGAATTTCTGCATTTTCAAATAAAAAAATGTTTAATCTTACATGAATATGAAATGGAATAATTACCAGAAAGCCATAATAAGAATCAGAATGACGATGATGATTTGTATGAATTTGTTGCTGCACAAAAGCTCCTCATCCCTTTCAGATTTCTTAGATCTATTCGGTACGGAGTTTTTAGCATTGATAGACGAGTATTTGTTACTTGATATGTTAGATACTGAACTAATAGAACTCTTAAGACTATCGCCTCTCTTTAACTTAGCCAGGCGTTTATTGATCCTTTCTAATTGATCTATCCTGGTTTCCAGACTATCCGTTACCTGTAAATTCATTACACTTTCTTATATACGTATACGCAGCATGTAAATTAAACTATTAAATCGTTACAAAGATATCAACAATTTAATTCTATATTGAAAAAAAATTGAGTCAAACGACCCGGCTAACCAAACTCGGGATGTATCTACTTAAACGTCAAAATTAACCGTTTTCTTGTTAACAAAGTTCATTCGACTAATAAAATTAATCTTTCCAAAGGCATATTAATAAAAAACAAAGGAAAGCAAAAGAAAAGTAAAAAATAAAAAAGTCATTCCCCACTGACCTTGCACAGCTCCTTCACAGCGCCAATGTTTTCCATAAAAATCCTCTCCTTGTTAACGACTAAGAAATTTTCTATCCGCTGTCCGTTGGGCAGAACGATATCGCCCGCGGGCAGGACGGCCTCGGGCAGTATCTGCTGGACCTCCTGGGCTATTACTCCCGTGTCCTCGTGCTTGGTGATGCCAAGCCCGGAGTGCTGGGCGAACTCGGGGGCGTAGCGGTAGCGCACGACCCTCAGCTGCTGCACGTTCCTCAGCTGCTCGCGCGTGTCGAGCTCGTGCACGTTCTGCTTGGCCCGGGCGTCGCTCGGCTGGACTATGTGGCCCGTCACCTAACCGGACAGATATACAGGGCGTCAGTTGGGTGCTGGCTTTGAGAGCGCGACATGTGGTGTCGGGTTAGTGATAAGAGAGGTTTATCGGCGAGTGCTGTTTTGGTCATCGTTTTGATGCAGTTTGGAGGGAAGGGAAATTAAATGATTTTCGAATATTGAAAAAGTGGATTTTTAAGCATTTTAAAAAATATTAAGATTTAGAAAAACTGTTTTAACTTTTTAAACTATTTCAATTTATGCTTTTGATAATACTTTATGCGAGAAGAACTGAAAAATAATTCTTAAAGTATAATATAAAATAAGGCGGCTTGCGTTCATTTTATTTAGAACACAACAAATAATTGTTCTTACACTGTGCGTATCACGAGGGTCAAATAGAGCAAAAGTGGTTCATCAGATTTAAGTTGTATTAATTTATGATTTCGCGTCGAGCAAATTATGATTCATATTGTAACAAAGTGGAGAGTTAATGGCTCTACAATGAATCGCTATGACATGCAAATTAGGCAAGATGAAATGATATCAGAATAGATAAAGAGATAAATTACGAGTTATGAACGCATATTAAGGAACTAAGCAGATCCCTCGAGTAAAGAAGATTTTTAATATTGTGTCTAGTTCAAAAGGAGCTTTTTTATATCTTCAAAAACAAATAATTTAAAAGGCTAGCACTGTTTTTTTTATTAAATCACACGCTAATTTATAATAAAACATGTTTTATAACTTCTTATTTAATACAATAAGCGATTAAATAATGTTCGATTTGATACAGTCTAACCACTTTATATTAAGTGGGTCATGCTTCATTAGTTTTTAATTGAATCTATGAGCAAAAAATTTGTTTTTATATCAATTAAATAAAACTGTTGAACTTTTTATAAGTTGAATGTGTTTGGCAGTTACGATTCAATATACAAAGTTTTAACATCCAATTTAAACTTTATCTAGGAATAGTTTTTTGTAATATAATTAATACATGTGAATCAATAAATATAATCTAGTGCATTTATATAATTACTGCAGTCATAATAAGTATCATATTGTAAAATATTTGAAAATATTTGAAAATAAAATAGTGTACAATAAATATTTACCTTTACGTTGCCGTGGACTACGAGAGCTTCATCAGGTCTGTCTGTATTGATACCAACTCGCCCGGCATGATAGACGCTATCTGGCGCCGCTCCTCTTTGCCATGTGCTTTCAGAACCAACTGTGCTACCCTCCGACTCGAATTGCCCTGGATTACTCGCCTGGAAAACGCATTAACATTACGTTACATTAATAATAAACAACAAAATTAAAATTTATCATAAAAAAGTTTCGAAAAAATTAATTTAAAATTACTTTGCGCAATGGAAAAATGTAAAAAATATGCTAATAAGATTAAGGCGATTGAAAAAGTTTCACCTACCCTAACAATTATTCGCTCAGAAGCGTGTGCGACCACTTGGTAATTGGCTTGATCGGCCGTGTGAGCGTGCAGTCCGACGACCAAATAAAAGTACCTTTGATCAGGATTAGGCTTTCCCTTCTTCCTCATATTATTGCTAGTGGTCTCGCTGAAGTGCAGGCGACCTACGGTCACCTTCGTCACGCGCTCGCCACCGACTTCAACCCTAAAAAGGCTTGGATTTTAACGTATATGCCTTATCAAACTACAGGCAAGACTTGATGTTTGTACGTGAATCAAAAAAATGTTGCTAACAAATTTTAAGAGTTTAATCAAGAAATAAAAAATTTAATGTTAAAAAGAATTGATGTTTCACTTTATATTCTTGTGTAATTCATGATTTTATTCTCTGATTACCTTTATGTGAGTATGCTAAAAATTGATAATAAGACTTTCTAACGTTTCTACTTTTGATTTATTTGAAGATAACTTACAACAAGTAAAAGTTTTTTTTTAGTTAGTTAACTTTATTTTATACCAATACCACTAGTAGCTCTCACTAGTGTCCGTAAAAAATAATATACACATATCAAAAATTGAAACAATATGATAATTTTGAGACTTACACAACAGGATGAAAGGGCTTTTTGCTTCTATCACTCTGACTTTGTTCCACTCGAATAGTCTGCGTCGGGGATTCGACTTTAACACCGTAGAAATGAAGTTGAAAGCTGCTTATTTTCTTCAAACCTTCGCCGGTTTTTACGAAAACAGCTTCCCCTTGCAATTGTGCGTGGCAAGTGATCTGCAGAAAAACATTAGCATTTAAAAAACTAATCCTGGAAATAAAATTGTCAACCTCTTCGATTATATCATTTATTAACCTGGAAGTGATTTTTCTTCTGACATACAAAAGCGTCGTCGGAATTACTGAAATTAAAGCCCTTGTCCGCGTCGACTCGATAGTGCGGCACCGGAAGCTCCTTAAGGTTGTGATCGCAGAGCGCGTGCCAGGAGGTCTGCTGGAATGGATGGAAGCGTATGCACTGGTAACTCGCGTCCGAGTAGTTGTTGTCGCCGTTGGCCTCATCGTTGTCGAGGCCTGTGCTCGTGCTACTGCAGCTGTGTTCCACTGTGCCTAGTTCGGGCTCCTAAAATCACGTGGTTGACGTGTTGTTTTGTAAAATAAAATTTATTTTCTATGGAAGAATAAATTGAAAATGTGTCTTCTTTTATTGAAATATTTTAAGATGTATTATAATCTTATAGAGTGATAAAAAGTTGCTGAAGCAATAATGTG
>UELX01005543.1:0-13372 GCA_900480035.1 Eupelmus urozonus | reverse complement strand
GAATATTGTATGCTACATATGAATAAATTCACCATCTAGATTTTGTGATATTCAATCGAAGTTCACTTACATAGACTTACTGTAAGATAAAATTCCCAAAACGAGAGAACTTTAAATAAACATATTACAAAAAAAAAATTACTAAAGATTAAAAACTGAATTTGTAGGATCCAACTAAAAAATTTGTTATATCAAACAGAAAACTTACGATACACCACAACGTAAAAAAAAAAACTAATTTTCACAAACAAAACTCACAGCACTACTTTACACCGCTCGTTAACCCGTTAAATCTACAACTGTAACTAAGAACTTCAGCGGCTCACTACTCCCCCTAAGAAAGTTCAACCCAACGACCCCGGGAATATTCAACGCAATTTAATCCAGCGAGCGTGGCATTCTTTCCTTGCGACCTACAAATTGTAAATTCAAACTAAGAGCTCCGAGAATAACGAGATCGCTCTCACCAGACCCAAACCCACCGAAGACCCATACATCTCCCTTTCCTCCTCGAAAAGTCACGCACCGCAGAGCGAGAAACACTACTGCGAGCTCGCGTAATCAAAACGGTAGCTCCAGCAACCCTGGACACATCTTGCCGCATGCATCGCCACCAGGCCGCAGCCCATGCAGATGATACATGCCCACAGAGCTCGTGTCGGCGGCTATCGATTACCGATTGCACACCGGAAGCTTTAAGCCTCCTGCCCCCACCCCCTCCCGCCTCCTTAAACAGCCGGGTTACAAGGAGCATCTACTTACGTGGGCGTACAAAGTGCGCCGACCTTCGACCTTAATGGAGGCCTCCCCCCGAGAGAGAGACGCCCTTTTCGCCGAGAGGCTCTGCTGGTTACGTAATTCAGTCCGTTAGATTTGGATTTGAGAGGAGAAGGGGTTTCTGCATTCCGCATCGATTTGGAGGCCCCGGACAATGGCTGGGATTCGTTGCTCTTGATCCTGCGCGGACGCCTTTTGTGCTGGGATTTTTGGGGATGACGGAACGCGGGGAGGGCGTGATTCTATTTTCGGCAGAAGGAGAAACCGTTTGTGGAGACTTGAAGATCGTTAGAGTACGTGGATCGTAGGAGCTTTTATTGTACGATCTGAATAAATATTTTCTCTCTAGCCTTTATATCGTGCATTTTTTGGAACAAATGGAATACTTTACTAATTGAGCTTTCAGCTTCGCAAAATGGCTGGCATGCAGCATACTGCGATATTCATAAAGTTGCCTGCACCAGCGCCAGACGATCCACCTTTTACTGCCACCAAAAATCCGTCCTAGTTTCCGAACTGTCTCCGAAACTGCGTCTGCACACACGACACATAAAGCCCCCAAAAATATTTCGTTCCACGCTGAATGCATTAAACTTAAATTCCAGCCATTGCAATTCAGATTTGTGATTTAATTTACAACCAACTAAATCCTTCCATAGAGACATACGTATACCAGGCAGTTCAACGTCTGATCCGGCCAGACCGAACTTCAAATAAGGTCAAACCCGAGCATCCCGTATTCCCAAAGCTACAGATCTTTCGGAATTGCGGAATGAAAAATTCACTTTGTACAGAGCGCGTCGCGCTCGCCGTCTTTACCAATATCCCCGTCCGTGGAGGTCGTGACCCGGCGGCAGCCTCTGTGTAAATAGAGCACGCGCGCCCAGTCGCTCGGATTTTTCGCGCGGCTGCGGCTGTTGCTGTAATTTCGCTGCGCAGTGGTGTTACTTTCTTTTTTCGCGGTCGGCTAGGGAGGGTGCAGCGACGAGGAGAGGCTCTGGACGACTGGCGAAATTGAAACTACTGCGCTGTTTGGAGGTCAGTTAGGTGGAAGTGTGTAAGTGCAAGCTTGGAGATGAGAGGTGTATGAAGGGTTTTTCTTGTGAGGGGTTTTTGAAATGGTTAGGGGATTTGCAATTGGGGTAAGTGTGATTCTTTTTTAAGGGTGTTGTGGTTGGGGAGAGGTGGATTTAAGAATGTGATGGTTGCAGCTACAATTTTATGCTTTGCGAGTAGGGGTATCTACTTGTCAAGTTTTATATATGATGTTTTCGCTCGAGCTTCTTCTACTATTTCCTTTATAAAAATTAATGTGTATTTAACAAGTTGTATTTTCAGGTTTTATATTAGTTCTTGAAATTATATCATGCTAACAACAGGTAATCCAATCTGCTAGTCTGATCTAATTTAAACCTTTAGAGGGCCAGGATATGAGGTATCAGATCCCCCTTAAAAATTACATAAAAAAGGTATACTATATCCTGCGATAATCAAAGTATCGATTAAGGGTTGAGCTACTGTAGTGACTTTCTTGCCTTCTTATGGTTAATATATAAAAAGAATATTATTATATAAAAAGAATTGTTGTATACACAATGCAGTGTAATAATAAGTATCTTTTATTTGATAATAAAGTTTTTTATTTTCAAAATATTCATTCAAAACTCATAATAAGTTTTTCTCATCACAAATACTTATTTTCTATGAACTGTAGCTTTCACAGATATTTTTAGAAATGTCTGTTTTTAGTAAAGATAATCAGTGCAACCAATAAGCTAGAATTATTTCCCGTAACGAATATAATTCTTAGTCAACAAAGTAGATTTTATTTTATGAATAATTAAAACGATGAGAAGTTTTTATTAGTACTTTCAATATTAATGATAATGTAACTTTTTAGAGCCTTTTAAAAAACAAATTAAAAATTAACTTTGTTAATTTTTAATTTGTTAAAATTACTCTTTATACTATATATTTTGTACACATTTTATTTAATTAAAATTTAGTTTAGTTCATGTATACTGATGATATTAAAGGTTTAATTATTAACGTTTTAAGATAAAATCAAGAGTTAATTAATTTCGCACGTCTTTTTACGTTAATAGATAGTATTAATTAGGTAAAAGCAGAACAACAGATACTGTACATTATTTTGCTGATTTTTTTACTTTCAGATTCTTTTGAAAACTTTATTATACTTTTTAAATTATTTAAAATTAATAAAATAATAGCAAATACATGAAAGAATTATGTAAAAATAAAGGTTTTATTCTATTTGTCTAATGAAATTCGCAAATACGTAATTAACGTTGGCATGAAATATAAATAACAATGTGAGAAAAGAACGAAAGAAAATAGCGCTGGACTGTTGCTCAATCGACTGGAAGCCGGAGAGCACAATTTTTTAATGGATACTATCCCCTACAGTGTTCCTCGCACTCGCTCTTTAAACTGGAATTTAAAAAAAGCTCACGACACATTCACTTGCGACAAATACTTTCTTTTAGTACTTGCATTTTTACTTTATCAGAAGAAATGCGTTTTCTTTTATTTTGTCTGTAGAATATTGCATTAAAGTAAATTTTTCTTTTGTTTTGTAAGAAATTATTTCCTCAGTGCCATGAATTTTGTTCTCGATGTCGATACAGTTTTGTCTCGAAATATCGAGTCTCTCCTTGTTTTAACGTTCGCGCCGATCTGCATTTACAGTCGCAATGTCTTTTTACTTTCGTACTTGTTAACATGCAAAAAACTGCAGTCTTTACTAATAAAAATCTAAAATCTCTTGATGATAACTAAAGTAAAATGATTCTTACTCTAGTTTCTGTTTATTTCTTATAAAACGAAGCCGTGAGATAAAAGGTACTGAAACCCCGATGTTTCGTGAAAATAGAGAGAATGCAAAAAAGATAAAGTTTATAAATTTTTCGAATTACATTGTGTCGTTCGGTCAGAGAAATTAGCTTCTTGTGCTAATTTAACTTGCGCGAGAGGCGGTGCGTGTTAATTGAATTCGTCTATTACGACGACGATGGGGTTGATTAGAAAGTTTTAAGGGTGCCGCAGAGCCCACCAGTGTTTTCCGTTAGAATCAACGAATACTAATTGCCCTGATTATTTGACTAGTTCATTCAGGAAAAACAACTGTTCGTTTCTCGTTTTGTATATAACTACGTTAGTGCCTTTGTTTAAAAAAACCGTAAAACGCTTTTAACTAAAATGACTCAATTTACCCAAGATCACGTTTTAAAGTTTCCCTCCGCAAGTCAAAAATAAAAATTCAAACTTCGTAATAAAATGTCCAGGAACTTAATTGAAAGTACTCTCACTAAAACTATATAATCCTCTCCTATCAAATTGAAAACGTGTAAAATACGTTAAAAAAACTTCGTTCCTTTCAACATAAATATTCCATTCCATTTCCCGGTCCCCACGCATACACTTTCTATGAAGAAGCGATAGGTCCGGATCAGCATACATATCTCGGCGGCACATCGCAGGGGTATTATGATGATTGGTGCAGCCCCGCCTGGCTTTCCCGAGAAATCAGTCTATATCCAGAACTTCCGCCTCTAGTATCTTTTCCGTCTATCCCTCGAATCTATATTCACACACACGCACCGGAGAAAAAAAAAGAAGGGCGCGCATTCTCGCATTTGATTTCGGGCCGAGGCGAACGCGGACAGCTTTCGACGCTTCGGTTGTCCTGGGGGGAATTAACGGAAATCTCGTTTTCTCTTATCGCCCTTGTCGCGCTTGCTCGGCCTGCTTTTCTCGAGTGATCCTTTCCGTGGCTCTCCGGGGAAGGCGAGGCGAGCTCTCTTTCTTTCTGCGTCCGTCTATTTGTCACGAGGCACGAGAGAAATGACTTTAGTCTTTCGAGTTTACTGCGCGTATACTTTTTTTTTATGAGGGACGGTGCTGTCTGTGCGGTCGTTGCATAGTGGCCAGTGGTGAATTCGGGACGGGAGGAGAGGTGGGATTGTAAGGTGGAGGGGATTTCTCTTTTTAATTGGGTTCAGAGGGAGTTTCGACTGGCGCTGGGCTTGACGAAAAAATGAGCTGGGCGGAGAATTGCGATTAAAACAATGCCTTTTTATTCAAAGCCTTTCTTGCAGTTTTTCAAGAATAGTAGCTTCTCCTTTATTCTTTTTGCGTTCGCTATTCAGCGCTTGAAATATCGATAAAAAAATGATGCAAATATTCTCTTGGTTTAAACCGTAATAAATGAATGAAATGTTAACAAAAAATGGATAAAAAATTTATTTGAAGAGATTGAAATGAAATGAAATTCACAAATAAAATAAATTCCATTCTTTTTCATCGAGAATTACCTGGATCCAATAAAACAATTGCTGTTACTAGGTGAATTGAAATGAATAACATTTAATTATTTGCTTAATATTTCGGACGATGTCAGAAAAACTCCATTAATTTTTCTAATAATTTATTCCAAAGCTTAATTTCCATCAAAAACCCATTTAAAAGGTGCAAACATAAACCTCCGGGATTTCATTTTAACGACTACATTAGCTACTGACGTAATGACATTTGCAAATCACACTAACATGAATGCTGATACTTTCGGCTACCAGCACATTATTATGAACGCAATCAAAATGATACATTTTCACGAACAGCATAAATATTAAACAGAAACATTCTCCTTCGATTCATTTCATCTCGGGCAAGATAATGGCTGTATAAATATTTAACCTCTTCGTTTAGCGCAGCGAAAAAGTTAATAGATTGCACCAGTTATAAAGCGAGCTTCAATAAATTGCAGAGTAAAATTTTATGTTAGTCGGCGGAGAAAACGCGCGCATGTAGAAAAATAATTAATTTAATCTTCCCGAGTTACAAAGTACAAATAAGACAAAAAAAGCTTCGGCGAAGCTTCGAATGCTTTCAGCGTGGTGTGTTATTTATAAAGTTCTTTCGCGTAATTTTATTTTCAAGCAGTTCTGAGGGAGAGCTGTACTAGATACGGAAAAACAGCGCTTTCTTGGCGAACTTTGGTCGACGGCGTAAACTTGGTCGAAGTCGAAGAGAGTTGAAGATATATGCCCGACAGACGCAGAATGTCTATGTTTCAATAGCCGAGGTAATTGCTAGATTGATATTTTGTTGGGTAAAATAAAATTTTGTTTATTACAACTTAAACACTTCATTTATATTCGAATTAAAATTTCTTATTAAAAAGGAGAAAAGAATTTCATTTCAAGAAACCCCGTTTCCCTTTAACATCTATATTAACCCAGCAATCCTATCCGTTATTTACTCATATCTTGGCAGCATAATCAGAGCAATCTCGAGAGCGCACTTGATTCCTGAGCGAAGTTTAAAGGGACAAAGAGAAAGAAAGAGCCACAGAGCGAGACTTCCAAAGAGTTGATCGACACTTGGAATATCGGAAGTGTCCGCTGCCTGAAAGTTCGCCCTTCCGGCTGATCAACTTTTTCATTCTTTTTTACCCTCTCAATTCAATAGTTCGACGGACTTGCCTGAGAATCATCCTCTCACTCTCCGGCTCCTCGGATTCTCGGCAGAAGTTGGTAACTAAATCACGCCGAGGCCTCAGCCAAGTTTGATCGGATACTCCTGGCCCCGTCGGCGAGCTGGCTAATTTCGTTACGCGCCGCACTTCTTAAAAGTAAACGCGTTCGATTGTTCGGGCGCGCGTGCTTAGGGACTCTGATCGTCCGCGAAGTGCCGGAGCTTGCGGGATTTTCTTCGCTTGGGAGAATGCAAATTTACACGCGATTTTGTGGATTAGGTGGGATGAGAAAATGAATGACGATTGGCTTACAATATTGAGGATGATTTTAGAAAAGCAAAGACTTTTTGTACTGTAATTATGTACTCGTGTACTTGTGTTTGCAAAAATTATAAAATTAGAATTATTCTTAGATTTCGCTTTTTTTTTCTAAAAAAACTCGAGTATAGATAAAAGAAAAAACTCGGTAATTTTATTTACTAAAAAAAGTATTTTGTCATGCTCTAGAAGAATTCGCCAGTATTTCCCAATAAAGTGATTGAACAAAACTAATTAACACGGAGTGAGCCAACAGAAAGTATTTACAAATGGAACAAACACAGAACGAATTAGTAGTGCGGGTCAACAACACGCCAGCCAACCCCCGAGTGCGAAGAAAATGCACTCTACAAACTTTACTGACGGGTAAATTCAGTTCTATTGATTAATATAGTATGATATATTTTCGCCTTTTATTTGCGTAATATACCTAGAAATTTATAAAATACATATAAATTTGATTAATGTCAAAAATAATAAACTATTCATTCTTCTCTTTTTAAATTAAACCTTTTCAAATAGAAAAGAAAAATCCTAATGCGTACAAAATAAAGTAATCAACCAAACTCGACCTCGTTAACGCCCTACCTTCATCAAATATCTTCTCGAAGATCATCCAAAAGCCCAGTCAAAGACAAAAAACACGGGCACGACTAAGAACAGAGCAGCAGCTTAACAGCTTTAAACAAAGGAGCCCCTTTCCAAGCCTACATACATGATAACACTATTGAGCTTCGACGTCACTTCAGCCACCGGCTGTACTAAATCCCGGCAAAACGTTAAGTGAATCTTGCCGCTACAGTCTTTATCCGTGGTCGATCCAATTTTGGCGGCGCGCGCGCCTGTTTCAAGCGTAAAATGCTTGCTCGTGCGCATGCACGGGACGTGACTGCCGTACTTTTTTTCTAGGATTTTCGGATCAGTGGAAATTTCACAGGTGACGCGCCCCGGTACTTTTTGTCAGAGGAGGGCAAAGGTTGAAGCTCGACGTCCCGAGAGGCCGGTGTAGTGAGCTCGGGTGGAATGTTTGGGTGTCGAGAGCGAAACTGAGATATGAAGTTAGTTTGAAGAGTTTTTGTTGAGTAATTGGAGAGAATTGTTTGAAGAGATAGGGATTGGCTATTGTAAAGAAACAATGTAATTTAGGTAATGCTTTTGAGGTGGATGAAATAGCTTTTGTTAAGAAGGAAGAGTAATTGGTAGATAAAAATCTCTTTACTCAAATATTAAAACACCATGGCCCTTTTTTGAAACAATTATTATTAATCTTCTTTATAAAATCTATTAAAGGACGGGTAAGAGTTCACATTTCATTTTAATTTTATGAATACGAAATTTCTCCACCTCATTATACGGTAATAACAGCAAGGATAATCTTAGAATCCACCGATGAAATCAAGATTTTTGCATTATACATGAAGAAAGAGATTAAAACCATAATCACCACCATAATTCGGTGTATAAAATTCATAAAACACTTTTAAATCTACCACCCGGGAAAATTGAATTTCTAAATTTGTATATTCCATATACCCACATAACTTACTTTATTAGCGAAAATTACATTGAAACGTTAGCATAAATTGACAACATATTTCTCAGAATACCATCGTCGAAAAAGAATTCTTATAAACGAAAATTGCCTCGTATTAACGGCGACAGTCTGGAGTAAAAAAACTTTCTCCATTGACATGTTAAACATTTATAAACCGTTATCGTTCCCGATTCACCCGTCCCTTTTATTACCCGACCCTCTTTAGGGTCGATTATACAATTTCTTCTCCCCCTCCGCGAGTGTACCTACAAAAAAAAAGAGAGCGTCGGCGTAAAACGGCCAGCCATAAAGCGGACGCTTGCAGCGAGAGAGAGAGAGAGAGAAAGTCTACACGCGACTCTGTATAGCCCAGGTATAATAGGGAGGCGTCGATATATCGCTTATCGATTTCGAGTAACTTTCCGAGCGCCGCTTGCCCCGGAGACTTTCTCGTCAAAAGCACGGAGAATTTCACAGCGCGAATAATCGAGATTTATGCACCGATCGTGTCACGCGCAAAAAAAGTTCGCGTAATTTACGAGGCCTGCAGGACAGGAGTCAGGCCCATTCTCTAATCTTTTTTTAAAGGTTCGAGCGATAGTTTGATAGCCAGATGTCCGGTATATGATCATTCGCGTTATTTATTTTGAATTCTATGGTGAAATTGAATTTTGCGAGCTTTTTGAATTTAGGAGGAGGTAGGTGGGCAAGAACATAAAATGCATTGACGCTTAAAAAAATCGGAAAGAGAGAGAGAGAGAGGAAGGAGAGAGAGCTCGTTGTATTAACGTTTTTTCCATGATATTTAATGGCCCGGAAATGATTTGTTATTCATTAAATGAATTTATGACAAGGTGTACGATGCGAGAGAAAAAGGCTTTACGAGTCTCCAATGAATTTGATTTATTTTATTAATTTCATTTAGATACCTATGGTGTTGTCGAATATATTTTATTTCGATAAAGAATAATCGCGATAAAAAATGTATTGTTATAAAGAGATGTTTTACTGATCGAATAATAAAATGTATTTTCAGAGTGTTAATTATAACATTTTAAATAAACTATTGTGTATAATTTATGTACATACTTTATAAATGTTACAAGTTGATATTAGAAAACAAATAAAAAAGACATTGCAAGATGATAAAATATAGATACTTGAATGGAAACTGTAATTCAAGCATACAGTTTGCGTCTAGGGCTTCGTTGTACATGAAATAGTATTCGTATTTTATTATGTAACGTAATAGCCTTTATATTTTGTTAGAACTCGTGCATAAAGTTGTATATGTCTACTACATGTCTCTTTACAATAACGTCTGAAGCCTCACGAAAACGAGAGATTGGAAATAATTTTAAAATCAAATTACCAAGATCTCATTAAAATTTTAAATCTAAAAATTAGATTTTTTCAGAATTAATGTTTTCTTTTACAATACAACGAAGCTTCTACTTTGAAATATCACGTAGCACATTTTTCCATTTCAGGAAGCTTTGTCGATGCGTATAGGTGAATTTTGACCTGAAAACCGATACAGCGGAACTGTCGAAGATACTTTGAGGAGAAAAGAAAGTTCAGAGCATGGGAAAAAATCCTGTTTTGTCAGATGGAAAAAATTGACTTGTTATCTAAAATTCCATGAGATCGAGTTCTTTTAAATTCTCAATGTTTTCATAACATAATTATTGTAAATTAAAACTGCAAACTCTAGTGTTTTATATCATATGTTTAATTTCATCGATATTCAGCAATACCGAACATTATCTGCTTCAATTATTTCACGTTTTAGCGACTCATTGACTACAATAATTATTGATTTCAAGTTTTTAAATTTTATTTTATATAAAACTAGAGCGTACTTAATCATTTAACAAGCTAAAAGATGTTTTTTAAAACTAAAAGACTATTATCTATAAGATCATGCAAGTTTCTTAGCTTTTCCTAACAGTACGGGATTAACCTACATTTTTGTAAAAGTTAAAAACTTCATTAAAAGAAGTAGTGTTACTCAACGTTAAAGTGTAGAATTCTTTCCTAACCCTATGTAAGCAATTAAAAATATAACAATAGTTGATTCAATTTTCTACTTTTGTTAGTATCATTTAGTATAGTTTAGTTATATTAAGACTAAAGCAGATGTATAACGGATTTTACAATAACAACCCTTCAAAAACAACTAAAAAAATTTATATTAAATACAAAAAGATTGTAACTTTCTTCCTCATTTACCAAGAACCGAAACTTCAAAATCAATATTTCATTTTCAATAAAATCAGCGATAAAAACTCGAGCCCATCGCATCAACAATACTCATCCCTCTCTCCCCAACCCTCCATAACAATATCGAACGGTCTGCA
This sequence comes from Eupelmus urozonus, assembly GCA_900480035.1. Taxonomy (NCBI): domain Eukaryota; kingdom Metazoa; phylum Arthropoda; class Insecta; order Hymenoptera; family Eupelmidae; genus Eupelmus; species Eupelmus urozonus. Next base: position 2,886 of record UELX01005543.1, on the reverse strand, counting down.
AGTCGAGCCGTCAAAACACAGACACACGACTTAATAGCCATACATCGCGTCTCGCTTGCGCCAAGGGCACAACGCAGACCCGAAGAACACCACCGCCCGAATCCAAGTAGAAGACGAAGAAGAAGAAGAAGGGTGAACCCGAGAAACTCGCGGCGGCACGACACTCCGCCGGAGGGGTGTACATATCGATCGCGTGGGCTGGCGCCTCCGTCTCTCCGTGTATACGACGCCTCGCTTCCTGTCTGCTTGACTATACTCGCAGTCCTTCGCTCGGTGATGTTTAAGCGGCCGAAAACTCGGGAATTCGAAGAGCCGTGCGTGCGAACGCGTGGGAAAGATGAGGAGGTGACGTTTGCCGGACTTTAGTAGTGACCACTTTGCGAGGTTGTGTTTTTTGGGAAGGGTGTGGTAAGGGGTAGTTGAGGAAAGTTTTAATTATCGTTTTTATGTAGTGGTTGAGGCAGAAGAGTTTTTGTAATTGAAGTTTTGAGTTAATTAAGGGCGTTTCTAATCTCGAAGTAGTAGTAATCCGTGCTGTTTTTTTATCTTTGAATTTTTTAATTAAAGTATTATTTTTCATTTAGCTTAATTACGAGTTTGCGAGTTCGAAGATTTAAAGAAGTTTATTCCAGTTGATTGGTAAAAGTTTATGCAACGAAATCAACATATGTATTTTTATTTCTTCTAAAATTAAATTGAACTTTAGTGAAGCAGAAGCTGCTTTTAATTTAACGATGAATAAAGAAGAAATTCAATTCTTTCAATTAAAGGATAGCTTATTCGAATTAGCACATTCTCAAACGATCACTTATAAATGACAATAATTAAAGTAAACAGTAAATAATAATATAAAGGTCATAAGTATTATATTTTCTCATGATTTTGAATATGTTATTGAATTTTAATCATTTAAAATGAATTTTACAATACAGATAAATTTATTCAATGCACTAGATTATGGTAATGGGCAATTATTTATTTTAATACCCGATATATCCCGCACGTATATTCATAAAATATGTGATGTTTACACCTGAAATTATTTCTGAAATAGATTTTTAATCGTCATTTATATTAAATTACAATATCTAAAAATATTCTTCTGAAAATAACATACATAATTTTGCTAACGTATTATTCAATAAGTTCACGTTAATAAATATTAGCATATTAATTATATTCAGCAAACACAAGTCTATGCACCACAAATATAGCCATTCAAATTCTCCAATAATGCAATCTGATATCGTGCCTCATCTGCCTCCACTTGATATTATCAAAAAACGTTATAATCAACCAGAATCAATCCCAGCATCCGAAGAAAAAACAACAATTAACTTCTAACAAAAATCTAGACTCCCGAAGAAACTTCGAAAAGAGAACAGTGCGCAAAAAAGTTACTCCAAGTATTCGTTGGAATTCAATTAGCTGGCTCGACCATCTGATATTTCCGCGAGGCTGCAATTTATCTCGGTAGAAGCTCAGGTTATAACGAGTCGACGCCTCCTCTTCGTCCTCGTTCCTTTTTTTTTTCAACATCACAACCGAAGCTGCCGGCCAAGTTTTGCGCTCGTTGATTAGTCGAGGGGAATGCAAAAAACTCGGGGACGTTCGCTTAAATTTTTAGACTTCGAAGAGGAAGATATGGAAGTTATTCAAGTGGATAAAAGACTCCTGATTAAGAATAATGGTTTTTAGTTTGCATGCGAGACGAGAATTTGGTTTTTTGATTACTTATCGATTGGAGGAAACGGTAAAAACATTTTTGCCAAATTTTTATGTTCTAGACGCCAAAAGAATTTTTATGAAATTCTTTAAAGCAAACCCGATAAATACAACGCTATTTTACCCACGATCCATTTGAGGAGGCTCATGTTTTTTTTACCTTCCAAGTGGTATTAGGCTGCGTCCTCATCCGAATCCTGTTTCTTTTAGGTCTGATACTTTGTTCCACTTTCATCAAGATTTGCTCCAGGGCTTTTCCTTTTATGGTATCCCTTCTAAAACAACAATGTCGTTTTTTCGTTTTCCATTTTAGCTTAAAAGCATCATTACGCAGCGAATTTACCAGTGAAAGCTTTTATGAGCATTTTAAGCTTAACTTTGTGCGATAATCATGGAAGAAACTATAATTCTTTTTCCCCAAATAATGACCTTAGAACAAAAATTTCAGTCTTACCGTTTCCTTAACCGAATAGTCAAGGTACTTCCGAGCCAAAACTTTCGATCGGAAATTCGATTACATCAACAACTATAGCACTTTTTCGAATAAATCCTATTGCCTTTAAAATTTTTCGATTAAAACTTTCAACGAACCCTTCCCTCTCGCTTCCATTTTCGAAATTCCCCAGCCGTAAATCCCACACCAGATCGAATCCAAAGTTATTCTAAGACCAAACCGACACGTCCGCAAATTTATTTACTTTTCCAACAAAGTGCGCAGAGTTGATCTCGTGTACGGATGCATAGCAAGCTTGTCGGCACGCGTGGCATTGTTATACGTTATAATCCAAATTCATCGCGGCGAACGGTGACTCGGTCACGTTCCATTAAATCCCCGGAGGAGATCATCCGCGCCGTTTGTTATTATCGACGCGGCGCTTATTGTACACATTGTGCGCGTGTCCTGGACCGTGTACCCAAAGCGGGATACTTGGTTAGGATAACGGGATATTTGGAAAATGAAATGGTTGTTCTGTCTATTGTGGAGGGGTGAGAGGTGTGGAGGACGTAACGAGCTGTGAGAGATTAATGATGGTATTTGGAAAATTTTTTAGTTTTTTGCTGAGAATAAAATTTGTTAGTTATTTTTATGAGTCATTTGTTTTAATAATAATAGCGATTTTTAAGGCAGCTTTTCTGTTTAAATATTTAAAGGATTTCCGG
>UELX01005542.1:0-13382 GCA_900480035.1 Eupelmus urozonus | reverse complement strand
AATTAGTTCAGCTACCCCTAATTTTTAACCATTAAAAAGTACAAATATTGACATTTGTACTCTATTTTTGCATTATCTATTGTACAGTAATCCGTTAATAATAGTGCATGTTACAGTATGATACCCAATGTCTCAATGTATAACAGGCAAATTTAAAAAAATTGTAATATATTCATCGAATTCCAGAGAACCACGTGTATTTTTTTTAAATTGTACCCAATATAGTTGAATTCTGTGGACAACTACCTTACAATAGAAAATAGTATAAGTATAGTAGTTTATATAACTATTGATTTCTATGTATAGATCAAGACTGAGAAACAATTTTCAGTATGGTTCTATCGAAAATCAAAATAGAATCAATATCGGTATGATTGCATGTATTTTCGAAGCATAGTTTCTTCATGATCAGTAAAGACGTACTTTCATTAATCGAAAATTATTGGAAACTCTTACATTTTGCTTAACATTACTCCAATAAAATATAATTTACAAACTCCATTAATACCGCTCAAAAAGTATCATTTCATTCCGCCTCCAAAATAAGTCAAATAATTAAAAATTTTTTAAAAAATTGCAAATTATCCCGAGGGTGGCGCTGCGCGCAAACGCTCAGCACGTAGTCCCATACAGCTCATATACGAAGGCGCAGGCTGCATAAGAAGCTCGCGCACAGCAGTAATGCCTGGCGGCTGCGGCGGCGGGCGGCAAGACTATTACCACCGCATGAATATGAATGAGACAAGACGGAGCGTAAGCGCGAGAAAGACAAACGACGCGCGAGGACGACGACGCCGTGCGAGGATATAAAATATACGAAGCGAAGAGGAGGACGAGGACTCAAGGAGAGGGAGGACCTAAGAGAGAAAGAGAGAGAGAGAGAGCGGCATTCAATTAGTCTCCCGGTAATTAGCCGGGAAATCTTCGGCTTTGTCGGCTTCGCCCTTGAGCGGTCCTTATTCGCTCCTTCTTCTTCTTCGCCTTCTCTCTCATTCGAAACTACCGCGCGTGCCTGCGTTAGCTGCTCGCGCGCGCGCCGGCGCGCGATTGCCGCCTAAGTGCGGGAGTTTGCAGCGCGCTGCCCTTTCTTTAAAGAAAGAGCCGCCGTACGTGCGTTATTGCTGGATATCGGGAAATTTGCAAACTTATACATGCCGCACCGCGCAGCTGCGAGATTGAAACGCGCGGGCAGCGCGAGGATCGATTCGTTAAATTAGTCGGAATTAGCGGGGCTTGATTATTGGAATCGAGATGATTGGATTTTATTTTTAAGCTTGACGGGAGCACGCTGGTATATATTCGGGTGGAATTCGAATTTGAAAAGGAAGCGACAATCATGCCGGAGTGTGAAACGATTGAATTAATGTCTTCTTTGATCTTTAATCTAGGGGCGCGGAAGTGGCCCGACGGCAAGCGTCTCAATTACACACCCAGAGCCATTAATTTATTTTTCACGCGCGTCAAATCCCAATGACAGCCGGCATGCTCCCGTCATAAATTAAGCGAAATTACTTAAAGTAATTACTTTCAATTCAAATGACAAAAAAAAAAACGCGTCACTCGTAACCCAAACGAAAAAACTCAATTAAACACACCACTTGTACTTGCCACCTCAGTAGTCGAGAAAGAGCAGCTCTCGCGTGTGCGAGCCTCGCCTCACACGACGCTTCCGTTTCGATCCCATGGCGCGACCCGCAAGTGTCGATTTACGCACACGAGCGCCTGATGCACGCTCTCCCGTGTGTGAGAGAGAGATGCGCCGCGCGCGCTTTTTTTCTTCCTGTGATACTTGAGCACGGAACTCTCTCGCGCCGCCGTCATTACATCGGCTTATAATCGCGCGGGCCGCGCTCTTCCGTTGCCGCGCGCGCGCGGACGTGAAATTAGCCGGGCAACTATCCATTATATCCGCAAATTGATTTCTTAGCGTGATGCTGCCGCTGCCGCCGTGCGCGTAAGAGAGTACCGCTCGACTTTTTTTTCACTCGTACTTGGCGGGCCCCGCGAGATGTGCGTTTCCCGAGAGATCAAGAGGAGATAGCCGAGAGAGCGGCTCGCATATACGCGGATTAATCATTTTTAGCCGAATGGTGATTTATGCGCGGAAAATGGAGAGATAATAACGAGGTTTCGAGAGCTGTTTGTAAGGCATGCGTTGTTGGTAGCTCAAGCGCTGTTACTGACTGCGAGGTGAAAAGCGTTAGGATGGGATTCAGCGGATGCCTCTGTCTACTATCTCGTTTTATTGTGTTATTGATGTGAAAATTCCATAGATTAAACTTTTTTAACAAATTTAACTTGTCTTTCATCAGAAGAATTTAATAATTGTATTTGCGCTATAAGAAAAAAATTTGCATATAATTCCAAGCAGTTAATTACATTCAAAACCCAACCAATTCACCTACAATTACAAAGCGATCCTATCAACCCATCGATTTTCAAAGCTCAATCCCCATTAATTCGCTCATAGGTACTTTTGACTAATTACCCGCCTAATCTAATAATTGGCCACGAGCCGCTACCGCGCCGCCGCGAAAACGACAACCGATATCCGCTCTCCGCTCCCGCAAGTGTTGTTATCGGGCCGTTTGCTTTAAATACGAATTGATTCGAATTAGAGATGCTTATCCGCGCGAGCTGGGCTTGAATTTACCGCGCTGGCGCGCGCGCGCACGCTTGGCTCTATACACAAGTTGATTCAGCGTGATTCCCGTGCGGAGCTTATCTCGCCGCGGTATCTCGCGTGCGCGCGCGGCCCGAGTTCGTTGCTTCTTGCTCGCGAGCACATCTGTATATACGTGCAATTTGCGTGTGTACAGCGAAGGGCTAATCCGTTCTCGATTTAATGTCTATATACGCAGAAGTGCGGAGGTATGTGTGTACGCGATGGGGCCGTGTTATTGAGAGGCGGGGATCGAGGAATGCCATGAAACTTTTAATTAAAACGCGTTGCCGGGTTGTTTGGATGATTGACGTGAGTTGTGAGAAAAAAACTTTGTGGTTAGCTTGCGTTTGGTTTTTAAGGTTTTATGTTTAAATTGATTGTAGGTAGTTGTACGGGTATGTATTGATTTGCTTTAGGTATATTTAGCTTACAAAAATAACAAGAAATTATTGGAAAAAGTATTATAATATTTACACGTTAAAGATTATTGTACAGATATAAAGGATAAATTATAAACAAGTATTCTCTCATTGCAGTAGAATTTCAACTATCTATCTTTATTATCGAACATAATTTAGCATAATTTTTTAAAACAAAGTATCATGTTTTTAAAATTTAGTTTACTAAATTTATTGTATTGATTGTTAAGAAAATATTATTCAAATACATTTATGTAAATAATATAAAATTATTAACATTCTTTTTATACTATTATGTCCTTTTTTTCTGTAGGAAATCAATGGAGTCCAAAATTCTTATGTAGATAATTTCGTGGAGCAGTAAATGCGGTTTTGTCTTCCGGAGATGATTCGACAGCGAGATTCTTGCACTTCTTCTATTACCCAATCATAGCCTTGTACTCATTTTTAAATGGCTGATGACTTCTCAAAAAGGTCAGGTAATCTTCTAAGAAAGACTTATCATAAATGATCTGGCGCCGAAGCTAAAGTTTAATCCTTATCTTTAAATTATCTCGTCTGCTATAACCTAAATTAATAGGCATCTTTATAACTAATAATTAACATGAAAATATTTCTACAGATATTTTTGTAAACTTTTACATCTAAAAATGTCTAAATATTCATAAACATTATTGTAAAACGAAAAATAAAACACTGATTTAAAAAAAAATATCATCGTCACTACTTCTCCAAGCATCCACCCCTTCCACCTCTACAATACCCCAGCATCTCCGAACACCTTCCAGACGCCCACTACACGAACGTCGAACATTCGAATTCAGGGCTCGCACAGCACTCCAAGACGCCGGGCGTCCCTCGTTATACATAATTCAAGCCAAGGAAAGGGCCTTGCGCGAAATTGGACGGCTCTTAGCGAGAGAGACTTTCTCTTTGGTAAAGGAAAGACTTGGCCTTACAAACAGCGCGCGTGCTTTATAAATTCGCCGCGCGGCTATAGGGCCGAGGCGCTCCCGGGGAGAGCTGAAGTCTGCCTTTTAAACTAAGGCAAGATAAGACGCCGCGAGAATGTAAAAATTGGCAGAGCAGCCTTGGCTAGAGTAAGTTTGGCGCGACGCGTTAGCGATTCGCGTGCGGGCTTCTTTAGGGCTTGGAAAATGTTAATTGAATTGGATGCTGTCCAGGGAGGCTTTTTTGGGTTTTATTAGCGATCGTTTGAGGATGGTTTGGGCGCTAGATTGTGGTGGGAGGGGGTGGATCTTGAGTTGGTTATGATGGAGCTTAGAGTTTTATGTGGTATGAATGAACGATTGGTAAATGTGAAATTTAACTGCAGTTATCAAAGTACCTTATTAATTTTATTTACAGAAAAATGTAGATGAGACTGTCAGTATGGTGGTGGTTATATTAGTAGTATAAATTTGCTCTGACAGAAAATTGACCATATTCTGGACAGAATTTCTGGTTAAAAAAAGTTAAAACGAGACTTGTCTAGAAACTCTGATGCTGCTTTTAGAGAATTTTTAGATAAGTGTTATTTTAACATTTGTTACAATTACACAAAATATTAGAGTATAAAATAATAAAAAGACACTACACTGAGTCAGTGCCGCTACAAAATCGTGCATTCCCATATCAGTCTTTAATACTGCAGCTATTTATTCGTAGACTTTAATGACATTTTCACACTTGACACATTAAAAAAAGCTTATTACCAGCTATCACAAGCAGGCCCGAGCAATTTTATGTGTCGAGCGCGTATAACGATGCAAACGACTCGCGCGCTCCTCGCTGCTCATAAAATCGCGCGCTCCTTCAAAGTGCAAAGCGCGAGCTCGTTAAACGGATCGCGATAATAAACAGATGAACGTGACGATATTTAATTGAACAAAGCCTATACAACCACAGTCGCTTGTTCGCGCGCTGCTTTGACAATATTGACTAGTTGATATTCTACAACTTGTCGATATCGACGTTAAAATACATTATAATTATTACTATCAAAAACTTGACAAATTAAAAAATCACCAATAAAAAATCAGAAAACAACCCTGTATTCAAAATGACAAGCGCATATAATCTCCTCCATTCACGCCTTAACACTCTCCGTTCAATCCCATTGTCTCACCTCCCAAACCCATCCTCTCAACCAAACCCCAGCCCTCAAGACCCATCTTGCACACGCTTGTCCACATCACCTGCATCAAAGCTCGCATCTCGACTTTCCAGTCAGAACCCGCAAAACGAGGCGTGGTGACTGCGCTACCAACAATACCCCGTCAACTCTGCCCCTTTACCAACATCACCGTGTCCCTTAAAACCGCTATTTTCTTCCTCTCCCCTCTCAGGACTCTTACGATTCGTCGAGCGCGCGGAATCGGCGGAAAACGAGGACGACACGCCCATCATCGAGACACTATGGGAGATTCTCTCTCCTCTGCTGCGATCTCGCTTATATATACCTGTTGAGAGGAGCAGCAGCCAAGGTGTGACCTCGCCCCCCTTTACTCGCGAGAGCGTTTAAGGCGAAGGACGATAGGAGAGAATAGGGGAAGCCTAACGCGCCGTGAAGTTGGCCGTGAAAGAGGCTGTTTTCTTGGTCCAACTATGCCGGGAGGGCGCGGGAGGTCCGTTCGGGAAAATTTATCTTCCCGGAATTTTGCGCGAGGAGCGCGCGGACGTAGACAGGGCGCTCAGCAAGCAATTAACACAGTTTGGGAGAGCGCGAGTGCTTTTAAAGGAGGTATTGTGTCGCGTGGCTCTTGCGCAGTTCGGGGAAGGAGATTGAAAGGTTGCGAGGACTGGGGCGAGGAGAATAAGCGAGGTAAATGTTGTGGTTGCGGAGAAAAGATGGGTTTTCTGGGACAAGGTTGGGGTGATTTGGTACGGGGATGGTTTGCTGGTTTTTGTTGGGTGATTAGATTGATGGAATTGGGAAATTATGTATGTGTTTGTAATTAGTATGATTTTTTAATTTGTTGAGAACTTGAAATACAGGATCCATAATTAATTAAAAAATAATTATGTAAAAAAATTAAATTTTCCGTGAAACATGAACGTGAATGACGGTTTCAGGTATATTTAGCATAGTAAAATAAAAAAAAAGGTTTTTCAATAAAATTATAATAAACGTTGATTCTCAGAACGACTATTTCATGCAAACCAATCAATTATTAAAGCGCTGAAAAGGAATACACATGTTTTGTCGGATTTTCAAAAATCATCAGACGAATGAATCGATCCCGAAAGGATGCTGTCAAAATATTGAACATTCATCCTCAACATCATTAACCAAGCTTCTCATTTTTTCACGTCAACACTAAGACCGTTTGACAAATTCAAACCCACACACACACACTCTTAAACCTAAACGATCCCCAAAATATACATTCATACGAGTTCCTCATACACCCCGCCTGATCCCCGAAACAATAATCACAAAGCTAAAAGTCTCCGCGAAACCAGCACACTAACCATAAATCACAACTCCAGCCCCACCAAAAGCCGATTTCTCACATACTACCCGCAACCCTTTCCCTCTCGCGAAAAAAAAGAGATCACGCCTATACATTAACCCCGACGAAGCGAGAAACGCGCGCGCATAAAAATCACGACGCACGCGCGCGATGCACCCAGACAGCGACCTTCCTCCCCGTTTAACGTCGAGTTAACGGTTCGTTATACCCAGTCTAACCTCGCGTAGAGAAATCTTCCCTAACGAAAAAGCGAACAGCTCTCTTTCGACCTGGCAAAAAGGGGCGCGTTGACGAGGGGTGCTCTTTTTGTCGCTCTCTCTGTGTATATACATACACACAGGGCATCGGGACACAAACCACAACGCGCGCCTAGGGCCCAACAGACTCTATCCCTCTCAGCGGGTGCGCGAGTCACTTTTTCGACAATGAGCCAGCCCGACTGACTGACTAACTGACTGACTCCCCTCCTGGACGTTTTTGTCGAGAGAGAGAGCTGGATTATCCGTGGCGCTGGAAAACGTATAGAGCGTTTAACGACAGGAAAATTGCAGAATTTTCGCGCCGGGATGTTTAAGGGGAGCAGTTACTTTTCTTAGGATTACAGCGGCTCTACCCCCCAAAGCGTAATTGTCGTTATTTATCGCGCCGGAAGAGTTTAGCCGGTGTATAAGTCGGTTAAAGACGCCGAGCGCGACGGTTTACTGGGCTTTCACCTCTCTGCGTTTGTGTGTTTTCTCGAGTCATTAAGTAATTTTTGCACGGGAGCCGCCGGGATTTGAGAAGCGGAGTTTATGGAAATGGAGAGCGCAGGGATAGACTGGCGCTGTTTGTTTTTAGATTTGACGTTTAGTTTTTATGAGTTTTATTTTATGGCTGGTAGGCTGCGATTAGGGAGAGAAAAATTTTGAGAGTATGAGCTTTGGGGAAAGATGTCGGGATTGGCGTGTGTTATTAGAGTTTAGCGTTTGGCTTTTTTACTTTTTAGAAAATGTAAGGACGGTTTCGGATCGTTACGAAGATGTTTGCTTATAATTTTGAAAAGTTCTAAACTGTACTTTTCTTTAACAGCGCTACTTGGAATCTCGAGAAATGTTTAAAAAATCTCTTTCGCGTCCGCGCGCCTTTAAAATTCAAATGCAATAAAACCCAGGTAAGTCCCGATCTCGCGTTTCCAAGTAAACGTTTTTTTTTTTCACAAAAAAAATCTCAACAGTCATATCGCTCATAAATACCTCCTCCAAAGAATCCTACCCACGAAAAAGGAACACTTTTTTCCCCGACGACAAAAGAACTCGACAAAATGTTTCTCCAACAAACGCCCGCCCATCCCACGCACTATAAACATTAAAAAAGGGTTGCTCCCTTCCCTAAAAAACAGACCCCCTAAAACTAAAAATTCGTTCCACTTTTCCATTCACCCGACTCACGAACATCCACGAGATATCCCCTAAAAGCCAAAGAGTCAGCCTCTCGTCGCGCGCGCGCGCGCAGGTACCCAGCTCGCAGGTATAATAGCTCGCTCGCTCAGGCGGGGGTGTGGATTAGGTCACGAACGACTGTAAATAAACGCTCTTCGGTGTAGGTCGAGGCTGGCTCCTTAAAAAGGTGCTAGAGGCCTCGGGCTCTGAAAATATTTGTGCCACAGGGTCGTGAGCTGGCGTTCCCAGAGCTGGCTGGCGCGCGCTCGCATCGCGGGGGTGGCATTGACAGTTTTGTTGAAAAGTTTCGCTCGTAAATCCAGCCGGCCATTGTCCGCCATTCAAGAGGAAACCCGCAATGTCTTTGTGAGCGGGGCACGCCTTGTGTAGACGTGTATACGCAAGCGAGCGACTCTCTTGGAACGTTGTAAATAATCGAGGGCTGAGAGAATAAAAAAAAGGATGAGGGGGTGGAGGAGGTGAAGAGAGTGACTCTCCCACTCGTTCGCTGCTCTGCCTACTTCTTTTGGTTTTCTTTTTTTTTTTTTTGGTCTGATGGATGGGTTTGGTGTGAGATTTTTTCTATTGAGGCGCGGAAGTGATTTTTGTGTGTCTAAATATTGTTTAGGGGGTGATGATTTGACGGCGCGGATCGTTTTTCATAACTATGAGAAGTATGAAATTTCTTTCTTAATTTTTGATTTTGAAATAAGTGTCTTGAAAAATTAACGTTCAAAATGTTGTTCCTACTTTATAGGGTATTGCTTGTTATACAAGAATTAAATAATTGAATTATATGCGATTCGAACTTGAGCGATTAAAAATTAATACAAATAATAATATTAACATTATATATTCCAGCGATCCGCATACCAAAACTCATTGTAAAATGAGTCATCAAATCTGAGCCCCGAGAAGATATAAATTCAATAAAAACCTTAACAGACACCGAGGCGAGACGAAAAATATCTCCGTCGTGAAAAGAAATAAGTATCCAATAAATTACGCCTCATTTTCTCAGAAGTTCCTTTTCACCATTTTTGATTCGTTTTTATCCCCTATATCCCCACGGCGCGTATCATGTATCCTCTCTCTCTCTCTCTCTCTTTCTCCCTCTCGGTAAATATTTGAGGACACGCTGAAGCCTTCTTCTTATTTTCCCCCGAAAAAGACAAATATAAACTCGTAGATCATCCTCGCGCGCGCGCAGCCGAATATAACCGATTTTCACGTGTGCGTCTTTTTCTCACCTGCGCTAAGCTACCTGCCCGCTCTCCCAGATATATCCCCGAGATATCCACCTTTTTGTCCACTCCTCTCTCTCCGGGGATTCATATAGGATTCGAAAAAATGCGAGAAGAGGAAGCCCACGATTCTTTGTGTTATATAGAGGCTCGCGCAACCTGTTGAGTTCAAAATCCCACATAAGCGGCCATAAATCTGTCTATCACGCTAATCGCATTATTTCTGTATAGCTCCAGCAGGTACCTTTCCCAATTGCGTCTCTCGCCTGGGTCCTTAGCTCGACGGACCTGGATGAAAAGTGCGAGGCCCACCCGAGGGCGATCGGTTGGCTGATGGACTGTTTATACGAGGATCGGTATGGGGGAGCTGGCCGATAAGTCGAGTTGGATCTCTATTTTCGTGAGGCTCAGGTGTTTGACATCTCGGCTTGATTTGTTTCTTAATCCCGAGTTTTACTGGTCTCGCCTGACTTTAACTGCGGGGGTAATAGTCGAGGATAGGAAAAATATTCTCTCGGTGATTATATTACCGATCGCGCCTTTTGAAATTGATATTTTTATTAAAACTTATAAAACACCGATTAGTTCCGTCCCCAACACCCCTTTACCAAAACCCAAATAAAAGTCAGACACGATAATTTCGAGAGCGTGAACGATGATAGCAAATCGAGAAGCTCACCACTACACACACACACACACAGCCAACAGACGGCATAATATAACCCTCTTCAAAACTCGAGTCCGCATTTAGTTTACGATCCTGCACGATTTCACGATCGCCGTGAAAGAAAGAAGAGCGCAAGGAGCAGGTGCCGAAAACGATCGTCCAGCTGACGATCTCAAAGAAGGAACCGAGCGAAAAAAGCTGCCTGGGCGCGGGAGTGAAGGTATTACACGCTCGCGCCTCCGATATAATTATTATATAGCAGGCGCGTATATATAATCCGCGTCGATTCGAAACGGCGGCAGGCGCTGTAAAATCATGCGGCGGCAGCGCCGAAATGCTCGAAATAACCCTCAATTAGGCCGTAATTAGTACCCGGCCGGTAATTGATTTCGATCGATCAGTAACACGTGAAAGTCCCTTCCTTATTGCTCTCCGCTCTTGCCGAACCTGTGTATACATATACGTAGGTGTGCGCGAGTGTGTAAGAGAGAAGGTGGTGTATGTATAATGGAAAAAAAGTCAATCATGATAAATGCACGGTATATTCGGCGCGGAATTGTATAAAAAATTTTAATTTAAATCTCGCGCGCTTGCGCGCGCGGCGAGCCGAGGACTTTTTCAAATTGAAAATTAATTAATTTCTTTTTTAATTTACGGTGGCGCAATTATTTCAATTACCCGCTGTATTTATGCTGCCCCGGCCCGCGCGCATTGTTTTATTAACTCAATCTCTTTCCCATAAATTACGCGTTTTTTGAAATATAATAAAACTGTCGAAACGCACAAGCGCTTATTAATATTAATGCGCGCCGTTTAATCCTCCTTTTTCTTATCAGTCGTTTCAATTTGTAAAAATAATGCACGAGCAAAAAGTATCAATTAAACATTCCGATAATATTCATCGGCCGAGGGGGCACATCTATCAATCCAAAAATAAACACGCAAATTATTCCACATATCCATCAACCTCGCCGTTCGAAAATTTCCATACAGCCTCAACAAAAAGCCGCAGTCTCTTAAAAAAAATCCATCCGCATTATAAATAATCCGTCCGAAAACAAAAAGCCCACCCTCTCTCCTGAAAAGCGAGAAAAAGCATAATTGGGATTTATATACGCGCAGAGGCGCTTGATAAGACGCTCGCGGCTGCTGCATCCTGCGCGCGCTGAAAATAAAGCGGTAAAAAGGACACCACGCGGGCAGAAACGAGAGAGGAGGGGATCAGTAAGTCCCAGGCCAGCTAGCAGAGCCACCCACGGCGCGGCAACAGCAGCAGCAGCGGCAGCAACGTCCCGTTTCGTTTCGCTTCGTTTCGCTCCTTTTCCCTCCCCGCGCACGCACGCACACATGTGTAGAGACTCACGCACGTGTATTACCACTTTATTCGCGCGCGGTGTGTCTCCTCGCAGCAACTTCTTCAGAGAGAGAGAGAGAGGGAGAGAGCTGAGTATATGTGTAGGCTTCACGGGCAAGCGCCGCGTGCGCGCGCGCGCGCGTCGCTACTTACTGATATTTATTGCGCCTAGAAACGCGTACGGGCCGTCATAAATCTCCGCATTCACACGGAGAGCTTCTAATTTACATATTCCCGCTCCTCGTATCTTTCTCGCGCGAGCGCTCGAGTCTCGCGCAGAATGTGACTGTATGCGTGTGCATGTAGTTATACGCATTCTCGAGAGAGCGACTGCTTCTTTCGCGCGTTGACTTTTTGCTTAGTTTTTTTTTGCTTTGGATGTGTGTGTGTGTGTGTGTGGGAATATTTGTAGGCTTTTTTGCTATGGAGAGCTGGCCCACGCGCGCAGCTTCTTCTATTTCTTCGTTGGCTTTGAGATAGTGGAATGGAGTAGCTGTGGGCTTAAGGAGGTGAGAGGGAAATGTTTGGAATCGGTGGTTTGTACCTTTCATCTCGCGGTTATGAGAGGCCGATTTGATTTATTGAACGCTTGGATTCTGTATAAATTTTCAATCCCGAGTTTATTCAATTTATACACATTTTCTATTAGCAGCTCTTCGATCCCATACACCGTTTCCACGTATAGACAGACTATCAAAGCGCAAAAACGATATTTTCAAAATAAAAAAAATCCAAAATTGAAAAGCTAGAAACAAAAAAGCACTCCAACATCCCGGTAGGTCCCGCGCGTAGGATTTAGAAAGAACGCAGCCACTTTGAGGGGCTCTTAACTTTTTTGCGCCACTGCACACAGAGCCTTTCGTCTGTCCTCGTTACATATTCATTCATTTGTCCGGAATATCCCTGTAATAATAATCCTCGAGCCACGCGGGTCCCTTACATATTCATTCAGTCCTGCAGTCGCTGCGGCGGCATGTGCATCGCGACTGCGTGTATATATACGTATATATACGTGTACAAGAGTGAAAGAGAGGATGGGCGTCGCGGGCGTGCATAATTTGATTATGGCGCACGGTGGCCTTCTCCGAGCGCGCGTCCTTTTATATTTATGGCCCTCCGCAGGTGCTAATTTTTATTGCTTCCGCGCGAGGAAGAGGTAAGTATTGTTTTCGCTTTGGGAATTGGATGTTTTTGATACTGGATGGCTGGATGGGTGTTGGGAAGGTTTTTTTTTTAGGGAGATGGGTAGGAGAGTGTTGGGGTTCTGAATCACTAGACTTTGGGATACGTTTTTAAGAGTCAAGATGATATTAGGTTCTATTGGTTGGAAAAACTGTAAAATTGAATGCCTAGCGGAATTATTACGAATGTTTCTTAAATTTGTATTAAAATTAACGATTTTTAAAAATAATTTTAAGGTGAACCGGGGGAAGACGCCAGCTTGGAGAAGAAGCCACTTGGCTATATTTTCTATGCTTACATAGAAATGGCAATGGGAGTTCTATTTTAAAACTCATTATGATTAGTTTATTATGTGGTCAAAATATTGTTTTATTCTGACTTTATTTTCATGTCAAATTAAAAGGAAGATGAAATTAATTGCTGTCGATGTAAAATTTTTAAGATTTTTAACCTTTGTTTTTGAGTATTGTTTTTTTGAATTGCTGAAAAATTTTGTGCATAAATAATAAATAACAATAAACAATTTGTGACAGAATCATTTTTGAAATATAAAAATAATAATTTTTTCATCTATACCTTTTTTTGTTTTTTTTAGAGTGTTGGGGCAAGATGCCACGATGTATTTAGTATATCTATATATATTTTGCATAACTCGTATCTTACCTAAAAAAAGTTCTTAAAATTTATTTTTTCTTGTGAGAGTAGTGTATTGAAACATAATATTTATCGTTATTCAAAAAATAAAACACGTGATTTTTTGTTATTTTTAAGTTTTTTGCTATAATTAATTTTTTTCGATACAATATGTGGCATCTTCCCCGAGTGGCATCTTACCCTATCACTACCAGATGTCATTTATTTATTGTTATTAATTTTTAATTAATTAAAGAGATACAAAAATTTATATATATATATGTTTGATAGCTTATACTGTTCTTTACTAACAAGGAGAGGTCC